>CM077033.1:27080390-27324653 GCA_039090855.1 Macrothele yani
CAAAGTAATGGTGCTGCAAACACGTTTCGCAAAGTACGTAAGAAACAAATAAACCGTTTGCAACCTATTGGATCATATACTTCAGCAGTGGCGTACTGTACTACTACAGAAAGAGAATTTAGGATCTGAATACGTTGAAGTTAATGTTTTTAGATAATTACCATGCATATTCGCATTTTAAATTTCCACTGTTTCTATAGCAAAACGTAGAGACCAAATTGAGGCCTTTTGATACGGAGTGCAGATCTGAATTTTTGCAGACACATAGTGATTTTACTCGCTTGCCTGAATGATTTGAACGAAACCAGAAACATGTTTCAGATGGCTGCTGCTTTTAAAGTCTATTTGGTTTCGGATACTATACTGAGCATAAACTTTTTCCAGAAAGCAGGTGCGTTTCGAATTCTAAATTTTTTATAGTACTGATATTTTGTTTAAGAAATGTATTATGATAGAGTGGAATACCTAAGAACTTTGGGAAAGATTCTTCATTTCGTTAAACTGAAATTCTTAATAATGGGTAGTTTTAAAAATAATGGAAACAAGTTCTCTGTGAGGAATGTTTTATTGATAAGCTGTAGGCTCTTATCGAGGTATCAGAAAAGAAGTTCTTCAAAATGTAATAAATTTACAAGTGGCATGCACGAACGATAATAGAATTTAGGACGATTTTTTACGTAATAGTACTGTATTCAATACTATTGAGGTACGATGATTAAGGTAGCTGCTAGATCCCTTCCTCATGCACTGGCAACCAGTACCAGTACCCCTAGCGAGTTTGACTTCTTCCAACAGACAGGTGTTCTCTCTGCAACAGAATATGATATGCTGTATGTTAATCTATAGTTATACGCGGAAATGAGATATTGACTAAATTGTATGACACACAGTTAAATATGTACTTTAATATCTTTCATTTCACCTATTAGTTTATATAATCTCATGATTGCAGAGTGTTTCATAGCAGAAAATTTGACATAAAACTCATAATACTTATGATATGAATTTCAGAAACTGTTATGATAAAAGTTGTGGATTTTAGATTTTAGTTTACCTATGACAGGAATTTCGAAAACTGTCATGAAAAAAGCAATAGATTTCAGATTTCAGTTCACCCGTGATATAACTTTCGAGAACTGTCAAGATAAAAGTTGTAAATTTTAGATTTCAATTTACTTAAAATTGCTGGAGCAATGCCAGCGCATGGTGATGACCATCGTCTTGCAATGACTGTGTGTTTTTCATTACACACCTTCTGCAAATTACAAAAATACATAGGATGACCCTGCCGCCAAAGCAAGACTTAGCTGCTCGTGTTGCAATAATTGTTTCGTAAATTTCGCACCTTTGGTGAATTGAAAAAATAGCAGCGATGAACCCACTATTATTACAAACTATGTTTCAATAGTTATAAATTTTGCTGTCGGTTAATTTCACATAAATTTTGCGGTACTCTTTTTGGTTAATTTATTTGTTCTGCAAATGAAAATATTTGAAATGGACACACCCACTACTTAAACATGTTGATGCTGCTGGCTTTTCAGATACGTAGATGTGTTTCACACACCTTAAGTTGAAGAAAACCGATAAGAGAACAAAATCGCTATATATGTTAAACTCGCAGAAATACCCTGGCAGAAAGTGAAAAAAGAACACCAAGAAGGAATTGGCGGACGATCATGAAATTTACATTTGTTAATGGGGTCGAGTTTACGTAGGTGTGGTGTTAATTTCGGAACCAACCGGTGAGCGCTTACGCCACAGCACGGCATAATATGCAAATTATCGTCGGTGGTATTTACGGAGTACGGCGAAGTGAATGAAATCAGTCCTCGGCGTCCGGACACGAGCAAAGATCCTGAAGAAACTGCGATGCCTGGACATGGAAGACGTGTATTATTTCAGCAGTTATCGGACTTTGAGCGAGGCCGTGTAGTCGGACTCCGCGAGGCCGGGTTGTCGTATTGTCGTATTGCGGAGCAAATTGGACGGGAAATATCGGTGGTGGTACGATGGTGGCGTAGATGGTCCGAGGAAGACTCCAACACGAGAAGACGTGGAACCGGGAGTCACAGACGGACTGATGAGCCTGCCGATCGAAGCATAAGAAGAGCGGCGTTGTCAAGCAGAACATCCACTGCGAAGCAAATCCGAGCGGCCGTTGCTCCTGAGGTGACTGTGCGAACACTCGGCAACCGTCTACTAGATACAGGAATACATTCACGTGTACCTCTGACTCCAGCCCACCGTCTGGAACGGCTGCAGTGGTGTCGCCAACGTCTGCACTGGAGAACGCAATGTCAATCTGTCGTGTTCAGCGATGAAAGCAGATTCTGCTTGGGAGCCTCCGATGGCCGTATGCGTGTTCGCAGACCCACAGGGGAGCGTCTCCACCCTTCTTGCATCCGCCAGCGACACACAGGGCCTACAACCGGTCTCCTGGTTTGGGGAGCGATCAGCTATCACTCCCGTACACAACTAGTGTTTGTACCGGGTACGTTAAACAGCACCACCTACATCAATAACATCATTCAGCCCGTTGTTGTGCCATTTGTAAGGTCAGTCCATCGTTGTGTTTTCCAGCAAGATAACGCACGCCCACACACGGCACGTGCAACGCAACATACACTTCAGGGTGTGAGACCACTTCCACGGCCTGCACGCTCACAGGATTTGGCCCCCATTGAGCACGTGTGGGCGTTTATGGGACAACGACTTATCCGGTCTCCACGGCCAGCCACGACCATCACCGATTTAAGCGTCCAGGTTGAGGATATTTGGAACTCAATACCCCAAACTTACATCCAACATCTGTACGACAGACTCCATGCCAGAATTGCACAGTGGGACGCAGTTCATTGCGGTTCAACCTAGTGCTAACCATTTTATATGGAAATGTTATTTTTCAGTTTACCAGCAAATACAGCTGTATTTTGCCATAATGTTTTGATCACGTTATCCTCTGTATTCCGTTATTATGCTGTATAAATTTCTTTGGTATCAGACGTGTCCTTCTTGGTGTTCTTTTTCTTTCCGCCAGTCTATAAATCGTTTCTGCAATAAAATACTAAAAACTATTGCTTTATTTGTTCTGCAAAGTTTATGCAATAATTATACTATTTTTTGTCAAATTACAAGAATTGTCAATGAAAACCCAAAATTTAGCGTTATAAACAATTTGAAGCCATATCAAACTTCAAAATAAGAATATATTCCCTTTAGATAGACTGAAATACGTTATTTGAATTTTCCGGCATTCTGGAACTCTGATGGGACTTTCATACAACATTGATGCAAAAAGAATCAAGGTTTCGTCAATGAAAAACGTATTTTTTGTTAAAGTTGAACACATATGGCCATATACGATATATAGATGTAATCGAATTCATGTATTAATCATATTCGCTTTGAGCGATTTTTAGAACGCTTACTTTCCGTGCGACATTTCCACTGGAAAATTATGCATATGCATTTGTTCGGACATTGGATGAAAGTTGCCTGGACCGATGGATAGCTTTTGCTGTTGCACTGTGCGAACGGAAGGGTGAGTGTGCGTTGTTTATCTAGGGATATCTTTGCACCAGGATGCACAATGTGACGGGAACAAGATAGCAGATGAAGTGCAATACTTTGGGAAATATAATGAAAATACCAACATTTACCATAATCAGACTTTTAATATACATCGAATATAGTTTCGTAGAACGTTCTCAGGATGAATGAGCAAAGCTGAGTAAAACGATGCGCGAAACTATAGTCGATGAATAATAAACCTTTGATTTTGATAAATATTGGTATGTCCCTTCTATCTCAACAACAGAAGTTCTGTAGTCATACATTATTTATATTTTGGGCGATGTTCGACTGGGAGACTGGTTCCACTCATTCATGTGCAGGGAGTATGACGTCTACCACCTACCTAAACATCATTGCAGAAATGGTGCAGCCTTTCATGGCCACTGGGTTTTCGTATAGTATTGCGTTTTTCAGCAGGACTATGCAATGCCACTCCGGCCGGATAAATCGAGGATGATTCGCGAAAGATAAGGAAGAATAGCAAGCACTGCCCTGGCCTCCATATTCCCAAGGCATCAATCTAATGGAGAATCTGTGGTCTGGGTTGGAACAACAAATCCAATATACGGCCGCTCAACCACGTAAAATGCAAGAATTGAAAGATCTGCATGTAACGTGTTGGTGCCAGATAATAAAACACACCTTTTGAAATCGTGTACAGTCACAAACTCCTCGGATGGCAGACGTTTTGAAGGACCGTGGAGGACCAACGTCTTATTACGGGCGTTATCATGATATTATGGCTGTCCGTTGTCATTGGTGATTTGCACTAATGCAGTCCATTATTCGGAGGAAGAAATGCGTTTTTGTTATTAAGAAAGACTTCATTACGTTTTTGTGGAGGAATATACCGGCCTTTCAATAAAATCACTCTACTTAAGAAAATATTATACCTGCTTATTGTTAGGAGTAAAAGTTTGAAACTTCAGTGTTACAATACAGGTAATACATACTGTGATGAGTTTGTAAAATGCCGTTATGGCCTGCAGTTTCGCACAGAAATGGATTTCTGTATTTTAGTTTCTTGGAAACATCGCGTGAAAGATACAGTGGAAATAAATAAAAATTAGTGATTAATAAACTTTCCATCAAAAGTGAGCAAATATTTTTCTTATGTTGCCGCTAAAATTTGAATGATATTTTGAGAATATAAAAACTCCCAAACCAGAAAGGCAGCTTAATAAAACAAACGAACATTCAAAACGTGAAAAGCAGAGTTTCACATTTTATTCCATGGAAAACCTTCTAGATGTTACGAAGTCAAGAACACCTTTTTATATAAATATATTTATCATTTTAAATTAAATGACAAATACCGTCTCAGCACGATCTGAAGTCTTAGCACGACTGCCATCTTAGCACGACCTAAGACGACAGTTGTCATTTAATTTCAAATGCAGTACGAAATTTCTTCACATCTATATGCTTACCCATTTATGGATTTTTCAGAAATGAAATCTTCAACAGCAATGATGATTTAAGTTAAACGTCAAGCGATCACGTTAAAATAATTCTTGTTTACACATTGCAAACCATATTGATTTCATTGCTATAAAGATGACGAAATAAACAAAAAGATTGTTATTTTCAATTCGAAGTTTATTAAATTTCCGACGAAGCTTTTTAAAGTTGGAAATGTTCTGATTCACGACAGCGACTGGGATTCGGTATTCCAATTATTATGAGTTCCAAACGTCCCAGATGTGTTAATTATTTTACAGGTGCCAACACGGCTGATACATATTATACATTTAGATGAGCTACGCTCTTCTTTAATTCTAAGCCCGGAACCACTTACTAGGTGCAAAGTTGTGATGGGAAGTAGCAATCTGATATCTGAGATATATTTATCTTTTAGGCAAGTGAATGGAGGAAATTGAAATTATAGAACCTGTCGATATCTTTTATAATAAGAGACTCAGCGAAACGAAAATATTGATCTACTTATCGGAATTCACTTTGTGCAAATTTATTCCGTGATTTGAATTTTTATTCTATGAGACAAGGGAGTAAACACTACACTGAGTTATCTCTTTTGCCCATACGTCAGCAAATATATATACCTATCATTTTGCTGTGGTGCTCTCCACGGCTTTAAGCATATAATGCAACTAAGCAAATCGATCAAACAAATGTCCCTGATACATTTTCAGGTACGACTTATCTTGAATATTTGTAACAGCTTTTTTCATACACTTTTAGATTCCACTTCCTTTTTGCAGTTTTTATATTAATCTACAGAGTTGGGTTTTCTCACCCATCAAATGACTATAAAAGAAGGATCCATTTGAATTCCTATTACATCGTCATCAGACCAAGATCCTTAAGACCGAATCACATGTGCAATGTTTCTATAAATTGCTTCTTTTAAAATATAGATGGGGAAACCCATGTAAGATTACGGACCAGCTTAGATCATACTGTGAAATTTCATGCCACAGTTTTTTTGAATTATATAAAATTTTTGATGCAATACTGAAAGCTAAATTTCAAATGATATTCCACGTTTTAAAAAATAACTATCTCAATTATTGGGTGACTAGAAAGAGAGAAATAGAAATACCTCGACGAAATTGGATGTGTAGTTTACTCACGGTGTGATGGAAAAGATTTAGCTTAAAATATATTTGGTTCAAACACAGCGTCTAGAAGGAAATGACGCTCAATAACGCCGGAAAAGATTATACACATACATGAATTTACTGATTAATTATATTGACAGCAGAAACGTTTCAGAACAAGATTTGCTCATTATGCTGGCCTTCGTTAGTTACTATGTGTAATGCGCGGCAGGTGCATCACTGCTGAAATTCAAGAAATTGCAGGTATTTCACACGGACAGTTACGTAATCAAATTTGCAAATGACAATCGGGCATGCTTCGTCTGGCAAACTAAAAGCGGAAACTATCAGGCTACTCGCAGTCACTATGCTTCCACAAAGAAAGAAAGCTTGCTTCTTTTATAGATTTATCATCTAAATAGAAATAGTGACAATAGTGACCTACGCTTGTATCGATAATTCAAAGGATTGCGGAGATGATGATTTCCACCAGAAGTGCTGAGTAGGATGATACAGAAGTTCGAAAAGATTTGAGGATTAGGTATAACATCAGGAAGAGGATATCAGGCAGTTTTCGAAAATGTCGGGTATAAATTACCATTTGCCAGCGCATAGAAAAGCAGGAACACACTCTCACACATCAGTGCCTGAGCGGTGGCCCCAAAAAAATTATTGTACTTCCCGCTACGATCTGTCTAGCGATAATATCTACACATGATATGTGTGATACGAGAACTACCGGGTGCACCACATAAAAGAATCCCGTGGCCAGACGTTGTTTGGCGGGCATCCAGTTAAAACCGCTTTGTTCCACTTCTAACCAGTTTCTGCGTGTGCAGCTGCAAAGAAATTCTCCGGAACAGTCACAGCCAATGCAGTGTAAGTACGCGGTCATAATGTAAGGGAAGAGCAATAAAAGGCAACGGATTTTTTAGTACGAAACAGCGGATTTTTATTGTGAAACAGTATTTCAGAAATAACTCATACAAGGTTTAAGTGAGTTCTTTAAAGAATACTTTTCACATTTTGCAGCACCGGCGAAATCAGTGGTACAGAAGTTAGTACAGAAATTTCGTTAAACCGGCACGGTGTGTAACAGGAAAGGAAACAAATAAATGAAAATTCGTACTGAAGACAAAGTTTTCACTGACACCATCAACTCGGAGCGCTATATTAAGCAACTGTTCAACTCATTTGTTGCCGTACTAACAAAAGAAGGGCGAACATATGCTTTCTTTCAGCAGAATGGTACAACGGCGCATACTGAGCGGAACATTCGACATACTATGCATGAAGTGTTTGGGGTGTACATAACTGTATCGAAGGGACTATGGCCACCTAGATCACCCGATCTCTCCACCTGTGACTTTTATCTGTAAGCGAGCATCGAAAGGAAAAGTTTACGCAACTAATCCGCACACTCTTGATGAATTAAAACTAAACAATACGGATGCCGTAGTCCAGATCACTGCCGATGAGTTGTGGCGCGTTACGAAAAGCATGTTCTGTCGTGTGCACCTGTGCTTTGAAGTCGTAGGGCAGCACTTTCAGCAATTATTTTAAACGCAAGTAAATTACTCCTGTTTACTGTCATTATAATTTTTCTTTACCATGTATAGTAACATTGCCTGACTGCTGTCGTTCATTATATTCGGGCCTCTTTCATATGGCACACTCTGTACTACCAGGCGTTAAGGTATGAGGTTTTGATTTCACTCTAAATAATCTGGTCCAAATGGAGGTAACTTCTCTGACCATTGGCAATGATGTGGCCGGATGAGGCACATTTCAATACTACTGGGACCGTAATCTCGCAAATCTATCGCAAATTGGGAATTGCACGACTCTCTGCAATTCACGAATTATCTATACAGAGTCCAAATGTGACATTACGGTGTGGCCTCATTCCCAGATTTCAAAATTGGATACTTTTCTTCATGACCATTACACCCCAGAGCCGAGTAACGGGCATTATAACCAGGGAACGGCAATTTGCCCTTCTTGGACAATATGTTTTTCCTGCTTTGCAGGAAAGTCAAAGTTTGGAAACTACCCTCTGCAAGCAAGACGGTTCACCTCCACATATTGGTCGGCATGTAAAGGAACTGATCAGTCGAACATTTGGCAATGAACGCAAAATTTATCTAGCGTTCCCACAGTTTTGAGCAGCCCGCTCAACGGACTTTACTCCTTGTGATTTCTGGTTTTAGAGATACCAAAAGGAGAGTATATCCTGAAGGCATACTTTCACTCTCATATATAAAGATAAGTTCCAGACATGAAGTGGCCAAAAAAAAAACTTCGACATAATGGAAATACTGTTCCACATGACGTTATTAGTTTCTAAAATGCCATTTCTTCTTATTGGCAGCATTATGTGCAGACCTTGTTCTGAACCTTTGCGTTATTAATAAACAGAAGGTTCACTCCCGTTCTGTAACATTATTGACTCTTCACCGCCATTGTTTATCTAGCGGCATAATTATGAATTTTATTCTGTAAATCCACTGCCATGCCGTCGGCACAAATATCAATGTAATCTAATTGTTTTTCTTTAGTCAATGTTAATTCCAATACTGGTTATTCAGTTTGAGTAGAGCTTCTGTGAAAAGTAATGATATATAAACATATTTTTAAATAATACAGAGATGTATGCCAATTTCAGCTTATTTTCAAATAAAATCCCCTGTAATCATGATTCCTTTTTTGTAGTAGTTTATCATGTTGTCGAAGCGAAATTTTTAGCAATCCTTTCCTTGGGGCAAAAGATCATGGACAAAATCTCAAAGATATCATTAATTATCAATGTTTTTTCATTAATATTTTTGTAATCAACTATCAAAGATTTTCTATATTCTTAAAAACACTGATAATTAATTACAGCACATTGTTCACCTCAACGATGGTACAGAGGAGGTTTGTGTTTCTCCACTGATTTCCCTGGAAAACATTTTTTACCACTGCACATTAAGAATCACCTTATTGGATTGAGGAACACTTTATTTCACAAACATTTCCTCGTGACGGAAAGCTGGCAGCATATTTGCAGGAAAGCGAAAGGCATGATCTCGTTAACGTGGTATTACTTGTTATTCCTTTACATGGTCATGATCTCGTTATTCCTTCTTAATCCTTGACATGGTCATTATAGAAGAAACATTATTGTTTTCAGGATTAACTCTATTTCAAGAATCAACTTCACTACCTATCGTAATAATTTAATTAGAACAGCTAAGCTTAAAAAAATTTAAACCTTTACAACCCTGCTCCGCATTTTGCAATATTTAAAAATGTGTGAGACTTCAAGGGCTATATTTATCACAAAAGTGTACAATCATCTCACTTCAAATTTTGTATTGGCATCTAAAGCGAAACAGTATGGGTGATTAAATTGCGAAGGATCAAAGTAAAAGCAGGAGAAATTTCAAAAAGTCAACACTTGTCTCAGGCTTTAAATTCCATAGGAGCTAAGTCCAAAAGTGATTTAATTCGGAAAAAAAATTGAAGCAAGTGATAAGAAAGTATGAAAAACAAAGAAGCAAAATCCTATATGTGTCAAATCCAAAAGAGAGCTCCGACTTATCATTTCAAATCTGTGCTTCCAATACGGTCAGAAACACACGTACATTTACCATTCCTTATTATTTCTTTTTGTTTTAGCTTAAATCACCTGTCCTTTTATTTTATTAATCCTCCCCCCCCCCCCCCATTTCTTTATTATTTTAAAGGTTTAAACAATTTTTTCTCTGGCTTTGAACTATCTCTAACATCATGTGATATGGCATAATTTGGGATATCAGTTAGTTACCACACATGGAGTAAGTAGCCTTCCAGCTTTGTGGCGATGGACACAATTAACGCTCTGCTTTCTGCATACTCAATATTGATCCAACTAGTAGTTAATAAGTTAAAATGGTCCACTGAATGTCTGAGAAACATATGGAAAAAGTAATTTTCGGAAATTTTATATAAAATAAATCTTTTTTCCACTTCTTTTTAAAATTATGCTTTAGTATTTTGGTTTTGGGTAACACTTGCATGATGAACATCTGTAAGAAATATTCGCCCATTCCAAGGGATGCCGTATAGTGTTATGCGTTTAAAGTGAGGAAATTCTGAAGTTAGTCGTTACGCTGAGAAGCGAATATACAGCATAGCTGTTTGTCTGATGTCATATCATGACACACAGATAAATCTTTGGGTGAGGAATTGTAATGAAGTCGTATGAGCTCGGATGTTACTGAAAATTCAAGATCATTTACCCCGCAAAGTATTCTAACAATATAATTGTTTGTCTTCTCGTTTCATTACTTAATGATGAATTATCAGCTCCTTAAAATAAGGAAATACACGATGAGCAAACAAATATTTACCAAAAAACAATCTCATTTCAAACTGGGTTTCCTTATGCAAACCAGGATAATATTTCTTGCCCTTTGGGAAATGGTCAATCTGTCCAACAAGACGATGATATTATACTTTTGTTTCCAGAATTTAAATTTCTTTGTATCTAAGAAGAAGAAGTAGTTATTCATGACAACATGAATATACAACTCGACAAATTTGAATGAGTCATAACTACAGGTTTAAGCATGAGACGAATTTTGAAAACAGCATCTGAGGAAAAAATATTTAAAGTCTCTACAGAATAGGAATAAAACACAAATAGACACCAACCTCAAGGGAGGAAGGAGGATTTACTGCCGTGTTCAGATTTTAAAAGTGTGAACAGCAGGGCCGATATGTCCAATGACAAACTATTAGTAATGGAAGTTTCGCAAACAAAATTAAGAAATCGTTTGATTTTTGCTTTATCTTTTCGATTGCGTTTGACTAAAGCAAGAGACTGAATGAAAAAAACATTAACACCAAGGTTCCAATTTTCTTCCTAAAATTAACATCGTTCCCTTGTGAGCGAGTGATTTGATATATTGGTTTCTGAATATACGTACGCTTCATCAGTGTTCGTGTATCGGGTGAGAAGTGGTTGCTTTGCTTGGCTTATGATGCTTCCTCTCTCTCTTCCCCGGAATTAATTACCTAAAGTTAGTTAAGTTCAACTGGTTATAGCTATATGAGATACAAACAGTTGTCGTGAAACCAAAAATCAAAATAGAAAAATAAATCAATAAAATCACGACACGGATCAAATGTTTTCTTTCAGTCGTGGAAGAAAAATAAAAGATGCTTTAAATTTGAGTAATGCACTGTTTGCATACAGAAAAGTTAAGTGAACCAAGAGTTATCTTCAAATACAGTTCTCTTCACACTATGTACGTTACGGAGTAAGTTAAAAGATGTCACAAACACCAGGGATATTTAATGAAACCGTATATTAGTTTCTTATTACTTCTGTTCCTCCAACTAAATATCTCAAGTCTTGAGCACATACTTCCTTTATATTTTCTGTATCAAATCTCATATTCACTCTTTCGCAACACAAAAGGGTATTTTCAGCAAAATAAAACAATAGCCTCTTATTCTTATAATTCTTAAGGCATTACCTAGAAATCAATCTTACTCGGAAACTATTAAAATAAATCAGTAATTAAAGCGAAACACTGATTGTCATTATTTGGGACAATGCATAATTCAAAATCAGCGTTCATTATAATCCTTGAATGTAAAAGGATCACCAGCTTATCTTTGCGTTCAAGTTATCTATGCCCGCACCTGAATAAACTGTGTCGTTCTGTCAATTGTACAATTTCAACACATTTTCATCATTTGTTTCCTTTTTGTAATTAATAGGAACACAGACACAAACAGTTCTTTCCTACAGAACGCTCTTCATTTATGAAGATGAAATTACTTTACTTTGACAACAATACATTCATTATTAATAAACAAATATCCGAATTTATAGGTACTGACTCTAATTTTCTTGAATACTGTTGATACTCATGCAATCGAAATTTCCAGTAATTATTTCCACGGATGTGATAGAAAAAAGCAGTTGCTGATCTCATTTTATGACCAGCTTGATAAGTACTAGGGGTGTTCAAATGAAAAGGTACGAAACGACACTGTGGGTATAAATGAAGACTTTTTTCAAAGTATACACCATAGGCCGTAGTACAACGATCCCATTGATTACGAGCCGAAGGATTCCTTGTTCCCAGAATTCCTGTGGCCGTGACGAGACCCAGTCCTGCACAGCGTCCTTGAGTTCGTCGTCCGAGTGGAAGCGCTTCCCTTTCAGATGTTTTTCAGGGGATCAAACACATGGAAATCGCAGGGCGACATGTCCGGCCTTTAGGGCGGATGGTCAAGCTGCTCCCACTGGAACTTGGCCAGGTCTGCGTGTGTGACCCTGGAGACGTGTGGACGCGCGTTTTCATGGAGCAGAACCACACCCTCCGTGAGCAGCCCCGGTCATTTGTTCTTGATGGACCTGCGTAGGCTTCGGAGTGTCTCACAGTACACATCGGAGTTAATGGTTCGTCTGTGCTGGAGGAATTCAACAAGTAGTCAATTGGACGGCGCTCTTTATAAGAGCCTCTGCTCTCTCCTGCGCATGCGGGCGCCCGCGCATGCTCCGATCCACGCCGGCGACTCCAATCGCATCCCTAGATGTGTCGCTACGTTCTCCCATAGCGGAATAGGCAAATATGTTAACGGTTACGTTCTTATGACGTTTCGTACCTTTTCATTTGAACACCCCTAGTAATATAAAGCTATGACTGAGATCACGATGGCCTCATTTTCGCACTCTTCCTTAAAAGTGTGTCAAATTCTTTTTTTAGAAGGTTGCTTTAGTCGCTTTATACTGAAGTATAGGGCAAATAAATGTAATATATGTTATTTTTTTTTCAATACGTCTAAGACTTTATGTCAATAGATTTCAGTATCGGAAAATTGATCTTATCCTAATGAAATCTAAGGGCGCTTCTTAATAACACTGCTACGTCAAACCCTGAATTTTTCAGCAAACTAATCGCAGAGACCTGTGTTTTGGAATATAATTTCTTAACATGTTAAGGAATTAAATTCGCTCAGCAGAGGAATCTTTGAATTTGTAAAAATAAGCAAAGAATACTTTTCTCATTTAATATATATTTTATTTTTCTGCATAAATTACTAAAAGAAAAACATTTTTTGTAATTTTGTAAGCATCCTCTGTTTTTCAACATAAATCCTTCCTAGAGATCAATAATTCGCCTCCGAAAATTTAGAAAAAAAATTCTCGGAAAATATTTTTAAGAATAAATAAAATAAAAGGGCAATTAAATTTTCTCTTTTGAATGTTAAAGGAACTGAATAAAAGGGATGCTCAATTTTCTGGTTCGCATGCTAAGAGAACGTGTTTTTTAAATTATTTTCAATATGCATTTGACGATTTTCACAGATTTTAGATAAAACAAGTTCTGAATTTTAATAAATGACTGTGAGTTTAATAAAACTTTATCTTTTACGTGTTCTGAGCTACTTCAATGATCTTGAATTTCAAGATTTTCGCTTTTTCCATTGTTCAAATCTTATTTCTTAAAATAAAAATATGTTGCCTAGCCAATGATTTGTGGGCACTTAATCTCAAATGAATTTATCGGTAACAATATTTTCCTTGAATCTGTGGAAAAAAATTTGTAAAGTTCTTTCATAAGCAGATATGGCATTTTATTGTTTTAAAGAACATTTTTTTCCTTCTGTCACTCAGAAATTCTCTTCCGTATGTTGACGTAGTCGAAAGTTTCGAGCCCCGTATCCACTTCTATTTTATCGGACCTCAATGGGAAATGTGCAGAAACACTGTGGTTTACTCGGAATAATTTCTCTTCCCATCATGCTTTCTCCAGTGGGGAACGTAATGTGAAATACTTTCCACCAAATAAATTTTCTTGATATGACGATGCAGTGCGATTCAGAGAAATTTCAGTATTTTTTGGCATTGTCGACATAAATATGTCTCCTTAGTCATTGTGTTTGCAACAACCATAACTGAAATTACCTCTGGAAACTATACAGTATCTCTGTACGCAGACCCGGTATCTCTAACCATTTGTCCAATAATTATATATTACATGTTCGCTCTATTTAAGATTTGCAGTAATCAGAACTCCTTGAATTAATAGAATTGTACACATTTAATTCGTTATGTTGTTTTACACCTAGAGTTTACCGGAAAAATTGAGTGTTACCCGAACAAATGAAACAGCTTTGCCTTTCGCTGAACTGGCATTTAATTTCATTTCTGTTTCAGATCTTTTTTCTTATTATTTTTGCAAGGATTTGCCACTAGCGAATTATGCCTTAGTTATCAAAAAGTAGTTGATAGATATTCTGATGCCTGCTTCAGTTATTTGTAAAATGTAATAACTCAAGATTCTATGTGCAGCAGTTTAATCATATGCACTAAAAGAAATGGTGCTTATCGTGTGCCAGAAGCCAGACATCATAGATTAAAAAAATACGAATACAGTTACACATATACGAAAAATAAGAAGCAAATCAGAACAAACTATTCAAAGAACGACTGAATCATAAACATTGAAAATATAAAAATTACATTTAACATGAGAAACATCGTAAAAAAAATTAAAATAGTATTGCCAATTCCGCATAGATGATTTGAATTTTTGTCTTATCATTCAAATAACTATCCGTACGTCGTCGTACATATCATATACATTTCCGAATTTCCATCCAAAAGATTTTGTTTTAAGTGTACCATCGTGTCAAATACTACATCTTATTTCAATATTTCGACTTCCAGGTTTTAAAGTGGTCATCTAACCTTATGCACACAGAATAACAAAAATTAAGTTTCGTATTAATTTTTTTGAGAAATTTTAAAGTCCTAATTGCTTTTATGCCAACATTTGGGATTTTTTTCTAGGAATAAGGGCACTGTTAAATTTTAATTCATAAATTTCCAACAATATGCATTTCGGCGCATTCCAAATTTTTGTGAATTAAACTACTGTGTTTTTCAGACAAAATAGCCGGCAAAAATCACTCTTTTTGAGTCTCATGTTATTCTCCCAAACGAGAGAGTAGCTTCAATACTCAGGGTAGAAATAATAATAAAAAATATTTTTTGTACCAATTTTGCGCATTCACTGTGATCGATATCAATTTGACGTAAGATAACTTTGACAGTTTAAATTGGCAAGCCATAAAATTAAAAATGAGTGAAGAAGTAGGGATACATAAAATTTCTACAAGCACAAGTAAGTTCGAAAGCTTGAAACTGTTCCGACGTTGCACGAAAATACTGCATTCATACTTTTTTATTGCTGTAGGATACTAAAAATCATAATGTAATATGTAATGTAAATTGTTCATGAATTTACAAAAACTGTAAACCGACGATGGTGTGATTACAAATGATAACTTTTAGAGCTTTAACCTTTCACATATTGATAGCCAATTTTTTGCGTTTAATGGTGAAACGTACAGAAGCTCAAAATAGATTGCTGTGAGGCGTCCTGAGGTCTCTGCTTCACTTAGTCTGGCAGTGAAGATTTATAAGCCATTTATCATTGTTAAAAAAGGTTTGAACCACGTATTGAATTTCTAGAGTCTACACAACGAGTAATAATACACTGGTGTGCAAAAAGTAAGGACGAGACGGTTTTTCGAATATAACGTCGTGCAGAACTGCTGCTCCACATGGACTCAAATCATACCATACGATTCCCAAGATGAAAGAATATCACACAAGTGAGCAAAACAGTCCATACAAGGAATCCAAAGAATACAAAGGCACTTTATTGAAAAGGTAGTTTCGAGCACAACTCGACAGAAGACAGAAGCGTCCATGTGACAAGCGGCTGCCGAGAAAAATACAATCTTTAGTAGGGGATATGTTCACCCCTGACTGCGTTGCAGGATTTACAACGTCTGTCCATGCTGAGGACGAGGTTGTCAAGGAGCTGTTGAGACATCGCTACCCATTCCTCTTGTAGCGCCAATTGCATCTGCGGAATCGTTGCTGACGGCTGGTGTCGTGCTGCCGAGCGTCTCCCGAGAAGGTGTCACACGTGTTGGATTGCATTTAGGTCCGGGGACCTTGCGGGCTAATCCATCCGTTGAATATCATCACTCTCCAGCATCTCTGCCACAGCCACTGTACGATGAGGTGTAGCGTTGTCGTCCATGAAGAGGAACACAGGACCCACAGCACCTCTAAACAGACGCACGTGAGTCAGGAGAACCTCGGTACAATAGCGGACACCAGTGACGGAACCTCCTTGGAAGATGTGGATGTCAGTATGCTACCAAGCATGATACCACCCCAAACAAGAAATCCGTCAACTCCAAACCGGTCCTTTTCGATGATCTTGGAGGTGTGATTGAGTGTTCCCTGCTCTCTCCAGAGGTGTATAGTCCTGAATCGCTTGTCGAACTCGACCCCATTGCTGATGTGTCCAGTTCTTCTGTTATTGGCACCACAGAAATCGCCGTCTCCGATGAGCAGGCGTTAAAGGCACACATCGTATATGTCGTCGTGCAAATAGACCACCTTTGTTCACCCTCCAGGCCACGGTAAAACGCGATAACGGACGTCCAGTTGTCTGTTGCATGTACCTTGCGATTTCTCCCGCTGCTTGTCGTCAGTGTCTTCTCGCCTGTAGGACAATATACTGGTCGTCCGCCGCCGTGGTTTCTCGTGGACGACCACTGCTAAACTCTAGGACAGCTGTTCCTGCCGTTAGAAATGTTTGAAAGGCTCTAAACGCTCGTGAAACGATGCTGTGAGTGATCCCGTACTCCTCGGCAACACTAGTAACACTTCGACCATCTTCCAACTTCCCAATGCCGCGACCTGGGGTAAAGTCATCCAGATGTCGTCTATTGGATTACCTGTTGGCCATATCACACGGTGGCAGCAACTCGCCGTCGTTCAAACCGATGTACACCGTACAATAGCTTTCACCGAATTTCTGAGCGTACACCGACCGTGTGCTTTATACCCTTCCGACCGTCCCCCCCCCCCCACCTACGTCATATTGCATATATGCGCATGTCCAACCAAACCGGACCCTAGTCTGTCTCCTGAGTGGTCTTTCGGTCCGTTCTGCCTGCTCGTTTCACTGTTATTCTAATTTCTCCTCTTCGTCCTTAATTTTTGCACACCAGTGTATGACAACCACGAGAGATATGTTCTCAAAATACCTACATCACACCATATATACCCTCCAAACTCTCTCACAACACGTGCCTTCTTCCATCGACTACACGCTGTTGATATCAAAAGAATAAGTCGGTCACAATAATGTAACTCGACGGTGTATATATACAGTCGTATCAGATGGATATAATCATCCTCGGGGTCATAGTGTTCCCGCACAGGCTTGTCAGGGAGTGAAATGCTTGGTGAACTTAACGTAGGTATAAGCGGTCGGCCAGGACAGATGATCCATAGTTCGTCACGTGAACAAAATGGGTTGATGTACTGATTTGACAGACGTTCAAAAAGGAAGGATCATCGGCTACCGCGCCAAGACTGGTATTATAGCAGGAACACCAGACTCGGTGAGCTCGACGTGAGGAGGTGTTGTAATGGTGTACCAAGAATTGACAGCTGGCGCACCGAGTTCCTCATGACGTCATAACTGTGGAAGTCCAAAGGCCATCGGCCCCAGAGGAGAACGTCGCCTGCGTCGACTGATAAAAGGCGGTAGACGCGCGACAATGCAGCATTTGGCCACTTTAAGGAACACTGGGGCACCCAATTATGTGCCCCAGATGAGAGTAGAGCAAACCCTGTTACGCTTGGATCTCCGGAATCGACATTGCGTCAAGCATCTTATGTTAACCAGGTTCTATTGACAACGACGCCTGCAGTTCACATGGGGCTTCAGTAAGAAGACAGTGGAAGTGTGGTAAAAGTTTGCCTTCTCCGACGAATCGGGGTTTCTGCTCCACAAAAGGGATGAGTGTTGGCGGATACGGTGTCAGGCACATGAGAACCAACAACCGGACACGCTTGTTGGTCAAGTACAGGCCGACGGTGGCAATGTGCATGGATGTTTCCTGGGGTCGCTAGTACCACCGGGTTAGTTCCCTAAATGCCAATGGCTACCTGTCCATCCTCGCTCACCACATGCATCCCCTCATGTTGTACATTTACTCTGGTGCTGATGGTGTCTACAAACAGAACGATGCGCTCGGCCATGTCGCTAAGGTGGTGGGTAAGTGGTTACAGGAGCAAGACCGCGATGTCTCCGTTCTTCCCTGGTTGGCGAATTCGCCCAACTTCCATCCCATAGGGCATTTGTGGGACTATTTGCATCGACAGGTTTGATGTACCGAACCCAAAACGTCATTTCCGGGACCTTCGGCCTCTTCTGCAATCCGAACAGACACGTGTGCCTCGGACAACTTTCCAGGGACTCATTGCATCCGTGCTACGACGTCGCGCCTCTGTTATTACATGGGCCATAGGTATGGACATATGGCATTATTTTTAAACCATTGGGCAAAAAGTCAGCATCTGAAAAAAACCACATGTTCTTTAGACAGATTGTCTACAATAGCTTTCCCGGAACATTTAACATATTCCCGGCGAGTTAAAACTTGCTTGGCAGCAATGAAGGATATTAATATTTTTTCAACGAAAGGGTAATTTATACTATATAAAATTTTATATTTTTATAAATTACTGAATAGCGCAGAACAAAACTGTTATTAAAATAATCCCATGACACAGTGATGTGTTACGGAACACGTTAAGACATGTAACCCAAAATGGCGACCTGTTTTCAACTGTGTATATTAATCCAGATTTAATAAATGTTCCTGTAGTTGATATTTTGTTGGAGTATGAGTTAATTCATAGTACTATTAGAAATATTGATAAGCCTTCTGGACAGGCATCTTATAATGCCTCCTGATGTCCATCCAGTTTACGGAAAAATGATGAAATCTGTTACGTGATTTTTTTTTCGTAGCCTACGGTTTACATTGCGTTAAACATAATACAAGAGTTCCTACGGTGAGAAATAAATCACTCAAGTTGCTTACATTTCCGTAATGTCTGCATACGTTTTAAAACCATTTTCAATGAGAACTTGTTAGGAACCCTTGTTTTAATCCCAGATATCTGTTAAGGAGATACATTTGGTTTTTTAATAATATTTCATAATATCATACAC
Organism: Macrothele yani; assembly: GCA_039090855.1. Taxonomy (NCBI): domain Eukaryota; kingdom Metazoa; phylum Arthropoda; class Arachnida; order Araneae; family Macrothelidae; genus Macrothele; species Macrothele yani. The sequence goes on from CM077033.1 coordinate 27,099,628, forward strand.
ACTAAAAAAAGTGTGCATGCTTATAGAAAAACTCTTTACACGTTGTTTTTGCGTGGCTGGGGAACACACGACAATGAAGTATAGTAAGTCTAATGGATGACAACTGATATATTTTGCACTAACATTTATATTATATGATATAGAAGATAAAGAATAAAAATGTATGATCTACCCGCTATTATTGTCATAACAGCATGTCATGAAAAAGTCCAAAAATTATTTATGCGAATAATTAACAAACACATATGTACATGCACTATTACTTTCAAACACAAACTATATCATCATCATTGTCAACCATTATCAATCCACTGCTGGACGAAGGTCTCCCCAAGTTTCCTCCACAACGGTCTGTCTTGTGCCAGTCTCCTCCATGTCACTCCCGCATACTTTCGAATTTCATCCACCCATCTTCCATGTGGTCTTCTTCTGGGTCTTTTCCTGTCCCTTGGAATCCAATCTAAAATTTCGGCTGTCCACCGATGGTCTCTTCTTCTGGCAGTATGTCCAGCCCATTGCCATTTCAGGGATTTAACTCTGATCATGATGTCTTCCACTCTTGTCATTTTTCGGATCCACGTGTTTCTCTTCTTATCTCTCCTGGTTACACCAAGCATGTACCTCTCCATGCTACTTTGAGTTGTTTGCAGCCTTTGTATGTCTCTTTTAGCTAAGGTCCACGTCTCTGCACCATACGTAAGCACTGGAAGGATGCATTGATCAAACACTTTTCTTTTAAGACATAATGGCATATTGCTCTTGAAAATTATGCTGTTTCTTCCAAAAGCTCTCCAGGCAAGTTTTGTAAGCCGATTAAGTTTTTCACCAATGTGACCCTCACTTGATATCTGCTGTCCAAGATAAACGTACGTGTCTGTTATCTCCAGCTTTTCTCCATCAATCGATAAATCTTCATTTCTTGTAAAAGCATTGTACATCAGTTTTGTCTTCAGAAAGTTCATTTTTAATCCCACTTCTTTACTCTTGTCAGCAAGTTCCTGGATCATACTCTGTAGCTCTGATGGGGTAGTTGCAAAAATGACTATGTCATCAGCAAAACGAAGGTGGGTTAGATAATCTCCATTAATCTTTATCCCTTTATTTTCCCAGTTCAGTGATTGAAAGACATTTTCCAATGTGGCATTAAAGAGCTTCGGAGATATGGTGTCACCTTGTCTCACTCCTTTTCCAATTTTTATGTGTGTTGTATTTTCAAACAGCCGAATCTTTGCACTTGCAATTTCATAGATGTCATTAATAATATTAATGTATGCATCTTCAATACCGCAGGATTTCAGAGCCATTGCAACTGCTGATGGTTTCACCGAATCAAAGGCTTTTTCATAATCGATAAAAGCCATGCACAATGGAAGTTCATATTCCCTCGCTCTTTCAATTAGTTCTCTCAGTACGTGGATATGATCTATTGTGCTGTAGCCACTCCTGAATCCAGCTTGTTCTCTCGGTTGAGCCATGTCCAGTGTCACCTTAAAGCGGTGTGAAAGAACTTTAGTGAAGATTTTATAAACCACTGATAGGAGGCTGATAGGTCTGTAGTTCCTGAGATCATCAATGTCACCTTTTTTATGTAGCAAGATCATTGTAGCGTTGTTCCAATCCTCAGGAATTTTCCCTTCTTTAAGGCATCGAGTGAAAATTTGGGCGAGTACTGTTTCGATTTCTCCACTTGCTTCTTGTATGATGTCTACAGTAATTCCATCTTCTCCTGGAGCTTTTCCCCGCTTCATGTTCTTGATTGCATGTGCAACTTCTGCTGGAAGGACTGGAAGAACTCGGGTACTGGTAGCTTTCATGTTGTCTGGAGTACATGTACCATCCCTTTCATATAATTTGGAGTAGAAATCTTTCACTCTTTTCAAAATTTCGCCTCTATTTCTTGTTACAGAACCATCTTCTTTCCGCAGTGCCATAATCTGTTTTTTCCCCTTACTGAGATGTCCCTTTGCTATCTTTAGGCTTTGGTTGTTTTCAATTGCTTTCCTTACTAGTTGACAGTTGAATTTTCTTACGTCTTCAGTGATACTTTTTCGTACTGTCTTGCATAGCTCTATATATTCCACTTTGGAAGTCACATCTTCTTTAGTTGTCCTCATCACTCTTCTTTTTGCATCAACATTTTGGTTTTTCCTGATAATTTGTTCACATGCAATTTGTTCTTAGACCCAGCTAATTTTGTTGCTGTTTCCATAAGAGCTTTGGTTACTTTTCTGTTAACTTCAGAAATATCCACTTCTTCCGATGTTAGGCCTTCTAAAGCAGAGAATCTGTTCTTCAGTTCCAATTTGAAGGTATTATGGTGTTTTTTAAGGTTGATTATGTCAATACATTTTGTTTGTCTTATGAGCTTGCTACGTTCGAGTTTAGTGTTGAGGTGCATCTTACATCTCACCAATCTATGGTCACTGCCTGTGTTGAACTTGTTTAGCACACTGCAGTCTTCTATGACGAACTTTTTGGTACACATAATAAAATCAATTTCACTTGTCGTCCCATTTGGATGTCTCCATGTCCATTTCCTGTGTGGCTTTTTCTTGAAAAAGGAGTTCAAGATGAAAAACCCTTCTGCCTCTGCAAACTCTACGAGAGTATTTCCACGCTGGTTTCAGTTGCTGTGACCGAATTTACCTACTGAAGTTTCATTCTGTTGCCGTTCCCCTATTTTTGCATTGAAATCTCCCATAATTATCTTCAAGTGCCAGGTGATGCGTAACATCACAGCCTCTCCTTGACAAATGTCAACCCCGCCTTCTCGTGGTACATCCTGTTCTCACTAAAGGGGCTCTGACGACCGCCAATAGCGGTATAACTATACCATCAGGATTAGAGGAAATGCTATCCCACACTCACCAACCCGCTTGGCCAGCGTGGCGAGTTATGGCCAAACCCCTCCAAAATGACTCCACAACTTAAATCTTGGCCCTCAGTCTCCGGCAGCTGGAATGTACCTGGCCAAGGCAGCGGCCAGTGCGACATGAAGGCAGAGGGTGCTAAGAATCCCCGGAGGACCGGACTAGGCTGCCATCTGATGCTGACCTTGGCTACGTACAACGGACGCTCCATATCTTCTGATTCAAGGCTTCTTGAATTGGAAGAGGAACTACAAAGGATCAAGTGGGACATCGTCGGGTTAAGTGAGGTAAGGAGAAAAGGAGAAGATCTCATTGAACTTAAAATTGGACATCTCTTCTACTATCGTGGGACAGATACTGGCAGAACTAGTGGTGTTGGATTTATAATAAACAAGAAACTGAAGAATAAAGTTGTAGAAGTTGAAAGTTCCTCTGACAGAGCTGCACGACTCGTTATCCAACTCTCGAGAAGATACCAGGCTCAGATTATTCAAACTTATGCACCCACCACAAGTCATGCTGAAGAAGAAATTGAAGAATTTTATGAGGAAATTCGTGATCTAAAAAAAAAAAAAAAACTGTATATGCTCATTATATCCAAGCAAGAACTTCTGTGACAAATCCAATTTGCAAATGTCGGCAACATAATGAGTGGTTCCCAATTATATATTAAAGTTACCAAGCGAAACAACAGAAACTTTTTATGCCAACTGTACACATGCCTCGAATAGTTTCACCCAAATTGTAGTCTGTAGAAGCATTTCCTGAATGGTAACAAAATCCGTGATGGTAATAATATGTTTTCTGTAAGTTCCAGGTAGTTCCAACATTTATTCATTAATGTACTGCATATTTTCCATTGATATTGTGCTTACTGTTGTAATGTATCTGACTTAATGTCGTTACTCAATCAGTGAAATTGAAGATCGTTCATGAAGGCATATGATCCTTTAGGGTAACTTACAAAGAATATCTGCGAACACTTACTGTAAGTTGACTCTTTTTATATACAGTACAATTGATACAAACATTGTATAAGTTAGTGATATATTAGATATTCATTATCGTACTACAGTATATATCTTGACGCAGGGGCAGTAACTGCCACATATATGATAATATCTCAGCATAAATTGATACTTCAATCATTCACCTAAATCATCCCATCGAATATAATTCAGGAAATTATATTAGATTTGCCATGCATCTCTTTGAGTTTACTAAACGTGAAACATTTCTCCTCGTACCAGAAGCAAAAGCAAGTTCTTCACGACATGTCGTTCCCAATGACACATTTTAAGGAGCTTGTGTTTAAAATATAGTAAAGAAAACAACCTGGGCATATATCATGTTCGGTCTTCCAATTCATTATGCAGATAGTGTTTTATGTTGTCTCATCATGAGAGAGGCATCTTTCCATGAGAAACTAAAGTCCTGGTTCTTAGAAAGCAAAAATCATGCGACGAACTGTAAATCCTAACAAACACTACAAATTCTGACTTTCAGCATGGATTTTAGGGGGGGGATGCTATCTCTATAGGCTAAATGGCAATCGCCGTGCTATTTTTTTATTTTAAAAGAAATAAAAAAGTTTAAAAATGGCAGATACTTCATTCAAATTTTCCGAAGTTCTAAATCTAAAGATCACTAAACCTTCTGCTTTTGTATTATTTGTTATAATATTCCAATAATAAAAACTAATGTTGGTAAATGCTTACATATTTAGAAGGTCCGGTATAACAGACGTAATAAGATGCACCAAAATTTTAAGCAGTAATTATAAGTTAATACATTGTTAACAAAAACGTTGGGGATATTGCAGTTTCTAAGTAAAAAACTGATGTTATGCAAATTCAGCGACTTCTGGAGGTTGGTTATAAGCGTGGGTAGCAAGTTCGCAGCAGCAGCGAAGGGCTTTCTCTACTTCTAACTTCTATGGAGATATATTCCCTTAACGCAAGTAGTGTGCAAGAATACACTCTCGTAGAAGACCTTGAAATGAAGTGATTTTTTGTTTTACTCACATTTTCCCGTACAATAGTATGGAGCAACAGAAAGCCTGAGTTTTTGACCGATTTTATAAGTTTTGTCTTACATGTTATTGTTCACAGTTATTATGATATCATTTTCTACATTTACCAAATTGTTTCGTGTAAATGGTAAAGGATTATCCCTTATTCTATACTATCTATTTTTCCTAATATTCTAAATACATATAACAGCATGACGAACAGGAAAACTTACCATGTTGTTGTGATTACCATACGTTCTAAGAGTATTCCGTGTAAATACCCTGTAAGGTAACGTTCACAAATTGCAATGCTTTGTGTTTTTCTAACCTCTGCATTATTTCTGGTACTACTAGTGCAGAAACTATTTTTCAGATTTCCAAAAGTGACCATTAGAGAATTATGAGGTCAGCAGCCGTTACTCGAAATATCATGCTACCAACGGATCTTATCGAAGTGAATAAATGAAATGGGCATTATTTCTTCTAAGGTATATTTTTTTCCCACAGTCTGTTTTTTTTCGTTTGCATAACGGTTCGAGCGTGTTTCGCTGCGATATAACTCATTTTTCCTATCCTAGATGAAGGCATTTTACCGTGATGCTATTTCAGAAATAATATTCAAACACTTATAAATTACGCTTTAAATTCGACAAAACACACAGTGGGGCTATTTTTCCCTGAACACATATGCAGCTGCTCAAATATTAGGCTATCATGGCTTTGGTCTGTTAAGCATACAGGTATTATCAAAATAGAATAAGGTTAAAAATGTTCCACGCCGAAATATGAGAAACATATCTTGTTTCTGTGAATTTATTTTAGCTATATAAAGCTTTATAGAATTCAAAAGGCTATGTACGTGATGTAAAAAAAACAACTTTGAAATGTTAAGTGTGTCTTTAGATCACTACTCATGAAAGGAGTTTGGTCATATTTTGTTCGTTTTAGACATGGAGGTAGGAATAAGAGAAGGCGCTGTCGACAACTCTTCCCCTGCTAGAAAAGTGAAGCCGGGTTTGTACGCTTCCGTGCTAGAAGTAGTACCGCCAGCTTTGGCATGGTTACCCTCAAGATGCAAATGGAGACGATTTTCCGTAGGAAACCATTAGCGAGACCCTGTTCGTTTTCTTAAGATTTTACATTGTCTTAAGTTATAAGCGAATTTGGAAAGGAGTGGAATAGGTTTAAGAAACTCTTAGGTTTAAATAAAACGAATTTCAGTACATAAACTTAGATTTTCATGGAGGAAATGAGATCTAAAAAAGCGTCTTCTTAACGACTGAGATGTATATGAACTGACGATTTAAAATGTGTTTATACTAAACATAATTTTATAAAACGTTTAAAATCTTTTTCTGTCTTAGTGGATTGTCGTAAATTATTGTTTATCATAGAAATTGTAACGATCGAGCTTCAGAGAATTGTATTATGAGTGAATTTTTCAAAAGATCGCACTTTAAAGGGAGGGAACACTTCTGACATGTTGTCAGAAGGAAAATTTAAGTAAACAACGACGTTCCACGCATGTTTTACTTGAAGAACAATTAAAATTGTTCTTAAGCAAATAAGCAAAGGTAGGGGGGATAATATTCTCATTGAACATTATTATTTAAAGAAAACAAAAATTCATGAAATATGTAGATTTTATTTCCAAGACTTTATAAAAAAAATGGGGAATCTGCGAGCTTGTTCAAAGAAATTTAAAAAAAATGACTCAAAATATGATTTTACTGTGTCTACATTTTATTTTTTATAATTGCTTTAAGCACTTGACTGATTTTAGTTTCTTCTAATGAAGATTGGAAATTCAAACTGGTTTGGTTAGAACTGTGGTGGGCTTCAAAAGGTAGGAATGCAAAGCATTTTAAAACTACAGGCCTTAATAGGAAGGGAACATTTTTCGCGAGGGGAGGGATTTTCGTCTATTCAAAGGGTGCAGTTTCAAAATATAGCCAAAAAACATGCAATTTATTAGTTTGTGGAAATAGGATTTACAAGTCCTGCCGATAGTAAAGGAAATCTGACTTCATAAAATGTCTTAATAAAAACAGATTTACATAAGCAGCAGAAATAATTCCTACTGTAAGATCTCTTTTAAAAGAAATCCAACTGCATTCAAAACATTATGCTTTTAATACATATCACTATTAACAGAGGTACATTCGTCATGTAATAAGTTAATGGTTTTCAAGTAGTAAATGAAACAGACGTGTGTATATAACAATGATTTTTAATTGGTTTTAAAATATATGTATACCATTTATGAGCAAGGTTATATTTATTAATAAAGAATTCATTGAGGATAAATCCTGCAGTTTGTTGCTAGCACACCATATGTTCAAGAAACAAAAAATCTGATCACATAAGGTGTTGTTAATCAACAAAACAAGGTGGTTAATTTTAGCTCTAAAGACAGAGCTCTAGCAGAACATATGCTATTTTAGTTCTAACAGCAGCCCATATGCTAATGCACATTTAACCTACATTTTCTGGCCATAAAAATTAATGATAACTAATCAGAAGTGCATGGGAAATATAGAACTACAAATTTTCTGCCATCAGATGCTAAATCATCTTTAGTTTACTGTTATCCATGTAACATCTCCAGTACCAAAATCTGATTTCCAAAAATTATGCTGACCTTTTAAGCTAGAACTTCTTACGACCGCCTATTTCATCTGATTAGTTAAGCAATAAAGTTTTCACTCAAGTAATTTGTTTGTTTATCATAACAGTACATTTGCATGTATTGCAATTAATATCTTTATAATTTTATGCTGTTATATTTTTACTTCAGCTGATTTCAAGATTTCCCCTTATTTCTGTCATCAAAAAGCCTAGCTGTGAGCTGCATTTCACACTCATTATGCACATTGTAAGCTGTAGAAAATATATCAGTACTATCATTTCCTAATAGGGATTCAATATACCTCTAGTTACACAAGACAAAAGAGAATGAGCTAGTTAGAACATGAAGACATTTTATTATGAGTTGATGCCCACATACGCATTAAACTTCTTGAAGTCCTTTTTATATATGAAGGAAAAGAAAAGCTTACCCAACAGTATTTGTAGCTGTAACGTGGCTTACTGCTGCAATTCAAACCATTAAAAGCAAATGTTTGTACGGAAATTTATGCGTACATCCAATACAAAACACTTATCTCAAATAGTTAAATCTCATCTTCAGTAACCTTCACTAGCAGCAGCAAAATGCTTTCTTTCACATACAATGGGTGCCACACCAGGTATGAGTGTCTTTTCTCTTAAAAGGCTTAGTCCTTCAGTCCTAATGGGAAAACGAAAACATGAAGGGTGGGGGATGCATGGATACACAACATGAATACCAAAGAATATACAAAATATATGTACAATACAGGAAATCTGTAACAGCTATCAAACTATTGGGTACAAGAGATTTGCATTGATGTGCGAAACAGTACAGGCCAATTACACTGAGCTAATCAGAACATGAACTGTGAGCAAATAAACCACAATAAATATTTGAATGCTTCAGCTACCACAAATACCTCGGCTTTGAAGAAATTACAATATGCTGATAAAACAGAGATAGATCATAAGCTCGATAGACAAAACACACATGCCACAACCACTGTGCAAGGAATGACATTTGGCTACATCTCACTGATTTTACCAAAAAAAGTAAGATATGATGTAAAGGAAGAAAAGGTAACAAGAAGGACTTTAAATAACAACAAAGAACCAAAAGGGGAAAGTTTAATTAGAGCATATATGCTGTAGGGCATTAATGCTATAATTATTATTAGACAGAAAAAGCAGATTTTTCATCAGAGAGAGTTAAAATGCATGAAATCAATGTTTAATCTCAGAACATATACATGCATTACAGAATAGCAACTAAATGAGGTAAAGAAAACATTTGGTACCAGAAGTGAATGATATATGACTGATAGCTTATTTATGGAATATCAAAGTAACTGATGATCCTAAAATGTTTACTGCTCTGTAAAATGAATAAGAGAACATGAAGTTTTAGAATGCTGAAAATGTGCAGTGACTAGAAATGGGGTGGCCGAGGAGAAACAAATCTACTTTTGGAATGAACAGGAAATACAGGCAATTTAGAGATGTATGATTGCTGTGTTAATAATTATAATGTATATCCATGTATTATGAGAATATTTCTTCAAAACTCAAAATATGCATACATATATTTACAGGGTCATACCTTGAGAGGAGCCAGAAGTGAAAATCTTCACTGTAAGGTACTCATGTTAATCAATCACTTTCAAATGTTTTCTTGTGCATTTGTCTCTTCTTCTATATTTTTAATGTTTTTAATATCTGTGCACCCTTTGTGTTTCAACTTTCACTTTTCTCATCTACTGTGTTTAGTATCACCATAATTTTATAATTCACATACAAAGTGGTTTTGTTGTGAATCAGGAGATATTAACAGTGATGTTTTGCATTGTCATATAATTCCAAGAAATGATTAGTGCAGTGTCTCACATGCAAAAGTTACTGTTTTAATATCCTCTGCTAATCCAGAGTATCTGTATTTGTACTGTGAAGTTCGGTTTTAAAGAAAGGAGCTCCATTTCTATTAACTGATCTTGTAGCACACTATTAAAACACCTTGTCTATTAGTTTAAAATGAGTATTTACTAGCAATGGTTAAATCTGTAATTTGGTATACTGGTCAAGCCCTTAAACAGAAAAAAGAAATAGATGAACTTTTGGTAAATGTAGCTAATTCCTAACCTCTATTGTTTGTGTTTATAGTGCAAAGTTTTTGGATATGGACAGTCATAATTATTGGTGGGTTATTAATAATTCAAAGACGATTATCTTAATAATGTAGTTATATTGAACATCCTTTCAAACGTTGTTCAGTTATAAGTATCCCTGAGATCACATAACCTGCACTATTCCAGAAATATTTGCTACAGCCTTCGTAAACAGATCTGTATAACCTACGCAAGCCTAGCGACTTCTTTAATTTTGCTACAAATTTAGAACATTACATAATATGCTAAAAGCAAGCAAATCACAGCAAAATATAGTTGTCATTCACAGTAAATTGCAATTGACGATTGAATCCCAAAGAACTTAATTAAACCTAGTAAACGGAAAATAAAGTGATACTAACCGGTGGAATGACATACCTGTTTTTAATTTATTTGCACAGCTGAATGCCACGCAGGATCTCATGGAAACTAAATATGAACAAGCTAAATAAAGTATGTTGTCAAACACAGAAAAAAATTCTACGCTCACAAAATAGTTTAACGAAAATTATGAGCTTCAAAAAATCTCAAATTTTCAATGCTATCCTATGGCAGACACGACCAAGAGGGTAACCAAGCACGCGGAGGGATATCATAGCAGTTATCAGGTCGGCTTCAGAAATCTGCGGTTACAGCGTCTTCTATATTTCCTACCTGCATGGTTTTAGACTTCTGCCATTTTTTTTTTTTTTAAGATTTAACGACCACTGTGAGCAACTCAATGGGCTATAAGCAGTCGCCCGTCCCTAATTTAGGGTCACTGGTTCCAGGGAAGGGAGAGCGCCAGTGCCGTAAGACAAACACAACATCCATGCCTCGCCGGGATTCGAACCCGGACCGCTTTCAGACGAATGATCAGAGGCCATCGCTTAGACCACTGCGCCACCGGGGCGGCTCTGCCATTTTCACCTGCGACTCAACCTATTGCAGGATTGATATTACTATATCTGATACTACTGGAAAATATCTCTAGCCTCCCACTAGAGAGTTTTAAGGAAGTTTGCGTGTTCCTGTACGCCGAAGTTTTCGTCGATCCCTTTATTTTCAGTCATAAAGGAATATCTCTTTATTTAGATGAAAATCTCTTACGTCATAAAATTAAAGGAGGAGACATGTATTATTTTTGAATTATTATTTCAATAGCATCATTGTATAAACTGTTAGGAAAAGGATATCAGTACTCCATCACACGATGAAGGTAAAATGGGTTATTTCCTGCTACTGGGAGATTCTCTGCAAGACAAGGAATGATCCTGAATGTAGAGCCGTACTGGAGGTTACTGAGATTCAGTAACAAAGATGTTCTCGTGCCTGGGAAAATTGAATTTCGTGCCAGCAAAATAAGTGCGATTCACCTTCTTTTCAAGCCTTCCTCTTTGTCTGGAAACCAATGAATTGCATTCTGTTGACGACAGCCATCGGCTCTCCTTAAAGATAGGTTAGTTCGCATGAAGACAGGAATATTTCAGTTGCTTTCTAAGTACCAATGCTTCCTGTCAAACCCTGTCTTTTCTCCCCTCCGATCGCCACTTTTCAGTCACTTAATATCTCTTTAGAAATGATGAGCGTTCACGATTCATCTAGAAGCATTTTATCCATCCAGTCAGAGGGAGTTCACATACATTTAAAATAGCAATCATGACAAGAACATAACATCAACGAATGGGCTCATAATTACGACATTACATGTAGCCACTGGAATTTCAAATTTCCTGTATTTAGTTTATTTTTTATAGTCGTTAAATATTTTGCTAATGGCCCATCTCACTGATCTTACTTCGATTAATTGATGAGTAGTGCGAGATTTATTAGATTTCCCAAGGATAAAATATATATATATATATCTACCAGAATATAACGATGTTTACGTAAATTGAATGTTTTTTCTCACTCTTCAAGTTCGTTATATTACTGTTCGACTCTATTAACTTCAAATGCTCCTCCTCCCAAAACATTTTGGTTTGCCATCTGTAGAACGGAGAATTTTTTCTTCGGGCTTATTTTCTATTAAGATTGACAACAGCAACTGACAGAGCTGCATATAACTTCTCAACTGCGACTTTTAGTTTCTAGTCGTAACAGGATTTTTTTTATTTTGTATATCCTTCTGAAATATCTAAAAGCTGTTCCAAATTACCTTACCAAAAGATGTTTCCAGTCTGCATACAGTAATATATGGTAATAATAAATTTTATATAAACAGGAAAACTATTTAATTACTTACTTTAAATTATTAGTTAAGTTTCAAGTACGAAACTACACCATTGCCAAATATTATGCTTAATGAACATTACGGTCAGTGAAAGAAACAGATTTACTAAACTGTACAAGTTAATTAAGACAAAGAAAAAAATCATTATTTTTTCCAAAACTATGCATTTATATCATTCTGTGCCTTGAAATACACCGATAAATTCATGTACTAATAAGAAGTATGTCCTCCTTTAGAAGAAACTACCTCTTGAATTCGTTTTGGCATTGACTCCACTAATTGAATGCACATATATTTGACTTCATAATCGTGGAACCACACTTTTATAGCATTCTTTATCATGCGTTCTTTGGTTGTACAGTCCATTTTACCTAACGTATCTTTAAAATATTCCACAAGTTTTCTATGGGATTTAAGTCTGGTGAACTTCCAGGCCAATCAAGCAAATCAATTTGATTTTCCAGTATGAAATTCTTGACCAATTTCGAATTGTGACTTAGGGCCAATTTATGTTAAAATGTCTCGTTAAATGTTTTCAAGATTGGAACAATCCTACGTTGTAATATTTCTATGTACTTGGCTGAATGCATCATACCTTGAGCAGGAACTAAACTTCCAGTGTCATTTGATGGGAAAAATTCCTGAAACATCTGTTTCAGAGGGTGTTTTACAGTTTGTTTGACATGCTCAGGTCTTAAGGGTTCACAGTTGCTTCGTCTAACGACATTTGCTTGGTAACTCTGCACAAATAAATGAGTTTCATCACTGAAAATTACCTTTTTCCAGTCGTCAGCAGTACATGATTTATATTTTTTGGCCCATGCTAAATGTTTTATCTTCATTTTCGCATTCAAATATTTTTATTTCGTTGGTTTTCTTGCCTTCCGGCCAACTTCCAGAAACCTACGGCTTACAGTTGAATTACTAACATCACAACTACTAGCCAATAAATATCTTTGAAGGTCGGTGCTTGTTTGTTTTTTCATTCATTTTGCTATTTCTGATTAGATATTTATCGGTTCGGGGAGTGAGTTGTTATTCGTTTTCTTCCACATTTAGCCTCTCCTTTTTGGAGACGATGATACAGATGCATTGTATCGCGTAAGCAGTCTTGATACACTTGATTTGCCTACACCAACTGCAGAGGCCATATTTCTCACTGTCATAGAAGTATGATCATTCAGAGCAATTATTTTTGCACGCTTCCTTGGGGAAATATCTATTTTTCAATACACGAAAGCATCACGTACTCACAGAGAGCAAAAACTAACATCCCCCTGTCAGATACGAAAACTCACAACTGAAGCTGAAGTGTCTATTTCCTGTTTAAAACCGGTCAAACCACATTCATTCTTATTACCAAGTTCTAACAGTCACACCACCTCACAGCTGATAAAACCGTTTACGTGGGTTTCCGACATCAACTGGCGATCACATTACAATTCTGAGAATAAAATTGCTTGTCCCAATTAATTTGCACGGTATTGTAAATATTAAACATTTCAGCCGTAATTACGTATTGCATGAAACCCTAGTAAAACTAGCATGAACACTATTATATGTTACCGCGATAACTCATGTGTAAATGTAAACTTTAATAAACTGTTAAAGTTAGAAACTACGTGGAACTTTATATTTACACATAACTACCTCCGCAAGTAAATGATCAGAATATGCGTTTATGAACAGCAAGACCGCAGCATTTAGAATTTCAGAAATATTTCAAAATTTTCTAATATCTTTTGATGTACAGTAAGCGTTTGCGTTTGTCAATATGATTTTCTGAACAGAATTTTCAATACTTTCTTTTTTGCAACATCGAGATGTTTCTTTTTTCTATTATTTGCTCAGTAGCTAGGCTACAATACATCATTAAACTAAGGAAGCTCCCATTTGGAAAGTTGGCATCTGGCAATGCAACGTCGAGGATAACGTTTTCTGGAATTAGCCGTATATGAAGGATTTCTGGAATTAGCGGGATGTCTGATATGCTATGAAAGTAAGTATCACCTGAAACAACTTTCTGGAATTAGCCGTATATGAAGGATTTCTGGAATTAGCGGGATGTCTGATATGCTATGAAAGTAAGTATCACCTGAAAAAACTTGCAAAATGTGTGTCAAACATACAACGGCCTGTGCAATATTTAGCACCATAAGCGGAAAAAAAGGTGTTTAGAGTATACTGTACGAATTCGAGTAGCAGAAACCTGCGTGTCACACGTAAAATATAAAGTAACGCTCCATATTTATCTTGAGGACAAGCACTGCATTAATATTAAATAGATTGACCATTACTGCAAGTATTCCAGAATATTGTCTGCCGCTTACTAGTTTAGCTTTTCAGTATTTCCTAACAGATCAATATACATCGAAGCATATTAAATTATTTTCAAACATATACCAGAAGAAAAACTAATTATGAACATATTAACCGAGAAAATTAAAAATTTTAAAACAATGGCCTTCATAAATTTAGCAAACAAAGTAGATAAACTCAGTAATTCAAAGTTCGTGTTTCAAGTGATGCAGATTGTAAGTTATTTTTCGTTAATCACTTTTGCCATTATAGTTGAAAAGTTCTTCTGGGGTAGCATTAAGTTTTAATCAATAGGTAAATGTATTGCCAGGTTGCATTTTTATTGAATGCAACGTAAAGAGTGTAACGGAAATTTTATTAAAATAAGGATACAATGATGTCTATTTAAGAATGAGATTCAGTTTCTTCCGCATTTTACCAATCGCAAACTGTAGATAATTTTTATGTGTCGTATTGTGACTGTTACTAGAATCGATGAATATTTTTCAGTATTTTTTCTATAAAAAATATAGATATAGTTTCTAAATAATTCCTGTAGTTGGTTTTCGTTTTCCAAGAACGAAAAAAATAAAATGTCTTCTTGTCGCATTAGTTAGGGACCGGAAATCATCTGTCGAGTAGAAGCATCCAGTGAAATATCCGGCCTTTGAATTTAAGATAATACGTTATATCTTACCAAAACGTAACCTATTTATGTCGCAGTAGACACAGGAGAGCAAACCCATATTCCACGATACTCACTATAAGGATACCGGTTTACATAATAATTGCTCCATTTCGCAGTGTTATGTGAGACCTTCAAATTTGAAAGTACTCCTCGGAGGTCTGACCTGTTTCCTCAGGCAAAACATCGCACGTATGCTTTCGGTTATGCGTGGTCTCTGCATTGTACTCACTTTCGATCATTCCAGTTTGTAATCCGCCACCTTTTAGGTTAATATACTTTGGGTGAATCAGCAGTTCAGAAGATGTGGAGCTAATTTTTCCGCGAACTGTGAGTGAAATTGTGGACATTTGAACATGAATATAAAAAAAAAAAAAAGAACATGAATATAAAAATGTGAAAGTTCCTTGCACATAATACTTTCTAATTTAATGAATGCGTGATTTTGCATTCTTCGTTAAGCTGAAAACTTCAATTAATTTTGTATGAAAACAAAAGAGTGAAAAATCAGAGATACCAAATAGATTATGAATATGTTAAAATATTTTGTATCCATTATCTACAAATCCGAAATTGTAATACTTCATTCCGATATAACTTATTGTAAAACTCGTGAAACAGCTTATGATCGTATTTCATTCCATGTTCACAACTTATTGATAAGGATCACGTATCCAAAAATTTGTAGCTCCAGATATACATTAGTATTATTAAACATTGCATAAACTTTTTAAATTCGTATGGAAAATAAATAGTTTTTGCACTATATCTGTATTTTCTGTACAGAAATATAATAAAAGGATTTAAGTTACCCAAAAGCAAATATTCGTTAAGGAATAATCAATCAAGTTCCATTTACCCTCAGGCATATTATTTTAGTTATTGACCTAATAACTTCAATCTGATCAGAATATAATGATATTAAATATGAATGCTTTTGTTATCTAACATTTTTTAACACAATTTATTTTTGCGACATCATATCCGTGTAAGAGAACAAAAGTAGGTATATGAGAAATAAGACCCTAAAATCTATTTAAAATTATTTTCGCAGATTTCCAAACCATTGAATTTGTTCTCGACTGAAGATACTAAAGTTAGTCAAATATAAACATCATTTGACCAAAATACGATTTCATCCACTCACTCTTGTGTTATACTTAGACTTTTTACCAAATGTGAACTCAGATTTCCTCTGTGTAAGTATTCTATTTAAATGAATACAGGAATATTACCAGAGTTCATAGCAAATAATCGTGGAATGCTTTTCTACCATATTTGCCAATTCACAGCAGAACATTAACATCTAGAATCTTTTTTCAGACTAATTTAACGTAAATGGAAGCCCTTAGGAATACTTCAACAAATTTTTAAAACAAACTTGGTTTACAGTGAAATTTTTTCTGTTGGAAATTCTAAAAACATTTCTCATTTCTCTTTCAAAATGTTGCATTATATTTAGGTATAATAGATTTGTACACACTTAAGAGTTTATTATTACAAAATAATGTTTAAAATACATATTATAGATGCTGTTTGTATTAAATTATGTATTAAAATTCAAATAATTTTTCATTTGCATCTTTGTATATGGTGGCTTCTTTGGGCTACTCTCGCTGTGGCAAGCGCAAATACAAACACTTAGGCCAATTCATGAGTTGGCCATTACAGTTTGGTGCTTCTTTGACTTTTCGAACTCTGCAATAGCATTTTTAAATGCATTTTCCAACTCCGCATAACACTAATGAACTTCGCAGGTGTATGGTTGACCATGTATTTAAAATATACCACGCAACAGACAAATTCCAAAGACCAGACGTATCACAAAAAACACTTCCACTTTTAGAATTTCAGGTGAACAATGCAAATCACAAATTTTCAGAAGAAAAATCATTTAACTCTGATGGAACGCAACGCTATTGTTTTGGAAAGCAACTCAAATCTCCAAACCAATTCCACAGCCAAAAGGGACAATATGCGGAATCTTACTTTTTGGGAATACTATGATGTGCAGTGGCCCATGTTTGCAAACCTATATAATCCTATTTTTATGTGTTATTTCATTTGCTTCTACAGTTTTTGAAAACTGTCAGCTCTATGAAAGTAACTATAACATAGATTTGTCAATAGTGACCTGTCATATATGGAGGGGAAATATTTCATCGCGAACAACAAGGCAATACGTATCCAACGTAGGAGGAGCTTTCGTATTATGCAAACCTGTGCCGATGAAAGTCTTTGAATTAGATATTGTCAGATAAGAGTTCATTCATTTTTATTTCATCAAATGAAAACACATTCAATGTCGTTAGAATTAATTATGAAACCTTAGTTTCAAAAAATAATCGTGTAATTCTTAAACATTAAATGCTCAGATTTCAGCTCAAAAAATACAAGAATACCTTATCACACCGCTGAGCACGTGATTTTATGACGCTGTCACTTCGTGATTGAGCCGAAACCGTGGCTCTGCTACCTTGAACGCTGAAACCGTAGATCTAACGTATGAGTTGATCCACAGATAAACTATTAACACCAGCATGTGAAATGCCTACGAGTTTCCTAATTCCTTAAAACTCTGTATTTGCAGAAGGTTACTATCAATTAAAAATATACACTGCTGGACAATTGCTAAGGACGGATCATAAACGGCTATATAGCGCATAAAAAAGTAAGTGTGGTTGGATGCCAAGGGAAATAAAATAATGTCAGAATGCCAAGACATTACAAGAAAGACAATTTATTGTGCTCTGAAATCCTGAAGGCTTTGGAACGTGTTCAAGGGACAAACAGGCCATTTTGTGCAGAATACGTAAACGTGAAAAAAATGAAATTACCGTCCGCAGACGTTCCGGCGTAAGATGTCAATACGGGATATGGCCACCATGGAGGGCGATGCATGATTCCACACGTCGTGTCATGCTTTGCACAACATTATCAAGCAGCTGTTGGGGTAATTTATCCCATTCCTCTGTCAGTGCACGGATGAGGGTGTCCTTGTTTATTGGAGGGCATTGGGGACCAACAAGACTTTTTCCCAAAGCATTCCACGCATTTTCAATGGGATTCAGATCTGGAGAACGTGATAGCTATACGAGGCGTTGAATATCCTCGCTCTCAAGACACTCCTGGACAGCGAATGTTCGATGACATGTTGCGTTGTCGTCCATGAAAATGAATCTTTCACCGACAGCACCAAGGAACATGCGAACATGAGGTAGCAAAACATCATTAATGTATCGTTGGCCAGTCATAGTCCCATTTCAAAGCACATAGAGGGACGTACGGCCATTGATCGTGATGCCAGCACATACCACGACACTACATGTCGGATATCGGTCCCTTTCCTGTATGTTTGCTGGGCAATATGCAGACTATCACGCCAGATCAGTTGTCGTCGAAAATCAGACGATAGACTGTATCTACTCTCATCTTAGAAGAGGACAGCAGACCAGTCGTTATCAGTCAAATTGCGATGTTGATGGCCCCATTGCAAACGGGCGGTACGGAGACGTATGGACAATGGGATGCACACAACAGGACGGCGGTCGTATAGTCCTCCTTCATGCAAACGTCTGGCGACAGTTGTTTGGGAGATACGCTTGCCAGTAGCAGCCATAAACTTATTTTCTACCTCACTAGCTGTGCGGCGCCGGTGTCTTTTTGTTGATAGCACTATGTACCGATCTTCTGCAGGTGTCGTACTGCGAACACGAACTCCCCCGTGACATTTGCTACACTCTCTATTTGTTTGAAATGATTTCCAAAGCCTTGAAACAACACTGTGGCTGACGTCGAACTCCCTGGCAACATCTGTTATTTTTCGCCCTTCTTCAATCTTGCGAATAATACGGTCACGCGTGAAAGTATCTAGGTGATGTCGGGAAGACATACTGAAAATTGCAAGTTCGTCAATTGATTATTTCCCTTTCAACTTTGCGTTTGAAAAACAACGGTCAATACGCGTCAAATTCTTTATATCTGTTATCAGCGCTATGACGTCACGAACAAATTCGGCAATCCTAAATTTGCATACGCACAACACGTATAACTATATCCCGCACTTATGCTAATTTCCACATTTTCCTGCCTTCCATTTTATGGTAGCTATCGTTGTTATTGTCATCGGTCCTTAGCAATTGTCCTATAGTGTATTTATTGTTCGGAATAAAATACCAGCTACAAAATGCGGTTAATAGTAGATCACAAAAAGGTATGTAAAAAATGCTTTCTCCCAGTACGTCGCCAAAAGTAAGATGTATGCTATACATCTCAAGAGGAAAACATCATTTCGATTTAGTTTCGCAGGCTATAGTTTGCATTAACACTTTCACCAATGTAAATATCTAGCACGTGCGTGAAGAACAAGGTTCAGGAGTTGTTTGTTTGGACGCAACGTGGCTTGCAAAGGAAACATGCAGACGTAGGATTTAAGAGTCATCTTCCTGTAGAAATTTAAACTTGCCCATTCTTAAAGAATTGCCGCTCGAAACGTTAACAAAGCTTTTAGGAGTAATACACCATACGAACAAACCATTCGGCAATGGTTTGTAAAGTTTTGAGGCGGAGATTAGGACCTTCGAAACGAGGCACGTACTCACCGTCCTGCTGCTGTTTCTGACGATGTTCTCTTACGTGTAACTGAAGCTGACCCTGTCGTGCGATAGCGGAAGAGGTAGGTGTCCAACACACGACCGTTGTTCGATGTCTGCTTGCGCTGGGTAAGATCAAAAGCTGGCCATGTGGCTCCGCATTAGTTGACAACTGCACACAAGACTAGGCTTTTAGAAGTCTGCACGACGCTGCTTTGCAGGATTAAAAAGGAACTTTTATTGCGCCGAATCGTCACCTACGACGAGATGTGGGTCGCTTATGATAATCGGAAACAATCTGCACAATGGTTAAGAAAGACGCAGCCTGCTGGACGTCATCCTAAGCCACCCCTACACACCAAGAAGATGATGTTCTTTATCTGGTTGTCCACAGCCGGGATAATTCACCGGAGTTTCTTGGCAAGAGGCCAAACCATCACTGCAGAACGTTATTCTGCTGAATTACAGCAGATGAACCGGAAGTTGCTGCAGAAACAACCGGCTTTGGTCAACAGACATGGTGTTATTCTGCTCCACGACAATGCCCGCCCTCATGTCGCACAACGTACGACGCTGAAACTAAGTACCTTGGGCTATTCAGCACTGCCTCATCCTACCTATTCCTTGGACTGGTCTCTGATAGAATATCCTCTGTTTCGTCGCCTGGATCACGTCCTGTCCGGGAAACAGTTCACGACAGAAAAGAAGTTTAACGTGCAGTTGATGACTTCTTCGTGTCCAAGCCACAAGACTTTTTTCTTTCCGGAATCATGGCCTTACCGGACAGATGGCAAGTATGTGTCGATGCGGCGGGGATTATTTTGCCTAGTAAGTTCTCTTTACGTTTCCGTTCTCGCTGTCCGCGTGTGCTGGTCTTTTGACGGACATTTCATTCGCACCAACCCAATACTATTACGTCTACCACATGACACGGGATCAGTGACTACATAAGTAGCACCGAAAAGAGAGTTGTTACTCGAAAAGAAATAACATGTTAGTAAAATCATGCAATGCCCTGAACACCAGAGGCTTTCCAACATACCAGAAATCATTACTCAAGTTATGATGATGATGGCTGTGGAATAAATCTCGCTCGTGTTCCCTGACCTTTCAGCACATTTCGATTACATTAAACAGAATTGGTTCAGTATACCTCCGGAAGAACATGAAAAGCTTTTGTCGCAATCGAAGCATTTTCCTTAAGTTATGACGCATAAGAACAACGGAATGAATCCCACTGCTATATCCTAGCCTATGGCGCCCTTTTCGCCTCTTTTCAATAATGTTCGTCCCCAGGTTGTCCCATACGACATACTAAAATTTCATCGAAATCGAACCATTTTTACGCGAGTTATCGTCCGAACGGACAGACGGACAAAGATGGAGCATATACGCTTCTTCAACCTACTGCTGCAAACCGTAAAAAAGAAACGATCGAGTGTCACGGTTACGTTTTCGCCACTTTAATTACATATCCGTCCACTGGCGTGTTGATGTATTGAAATCGCTGCAAAATTGTTTCAATGAGTCTCTATGGAAAATTTTCCTCTGCGTCTCATGCACTGTGATGCCGTGCGAGGAACCAAAACATTGCTTCTTCAAAAGGTTTCCGTGATTCACAGAGTATGTTATGGCACGACTAAAACGCTGGGTGCAACGTGTCGTTTGGAATAACAAAGTGGATACGTTGCAGTAAATATCGTCGAAAATTTGCGTAACAGTAACATAAAAGATTCTCATTGCCCAAGACTTCTTTATGCAAAATTACCGTGTCCAGTTTTCTCTTTTTAATGCAAGAGGCAGTACTTTTGATCGAAAATGTTTCAATATGTGTGAGTAATTTTAAAGAGTAACAATTACACCAGTATACGTAGTGAGATAGGTGATAGGTTTAGCGAATGCAGGACACGGAAATTCTTTTTTAATCTCCGCTGCCGCAGTGGTCTAAGCGATGGCTTCTGATCATTCGTCCGAGATGGGTCCGGGTTTGAATCCCGGTGTGGCATGGATGTTGTAGTTGTCGTCCCGAACTGGACCTTTCCCTTCCCTGGATCCAGATATCTAAACTAGGGATGGGTGACTTCTTATAGCTCATCGAGTTGCTCACGGTTGTCATTAAGACTAAAGTAAAAAAAATAGTTTATATAATACACTGAAAAATTAAGGTCAGCTGAAAATTAAACCATTGTTTCATAAAATACTTATATTTGGTGTGTACTCTAAAAGAAAAAATATTAAAAATGAAAAACCAAGTCAATGTCATCATTTGTAGACCCGATTTTTATTTCATATTTCCAACAGTTTTATGCTTTATATTATAATTTATAAAAGAATTTCGCTTGTTAACTAAATATAAATTTTTCCTCGAATTGAAACAATTATAGGCTCACTGAATCGCATAAAACAAAAGTATTAAAAAAGTGAGATGCTTTGATTAAAGTAATTTACTTAAAAACAGTACTCCATACAACTCTGTCCAACATCAAAAATCCTATTACGCTATACACTGTTCACTTTCATTTGTGTTGCACTGTGGAACACGCATATCTTAACTTTCGTGTGTATCCAAGCGCGATTTTGCTTGGCATTCTTGGGATATTTTCATGTATACTTCTGCCTTCTTCACATGGTTGTAATGAAGTACAGATGGCGATCGTTGATACAATTCAATCTATATTAGACAGATTTAAAGAAGTAAATATGTAAGAAACTTTTATACTTTTGTTTTTACTGAGAATTATGTCAGAAACATTGCAATATGCTTCTTGTCCCGACAACACCAGAGCAAGTGCAGCAATACACTTAAAAACAACTTGCTTTGAAAATATTTAAGGAAGACAGATTACTGTATTAATAATTTTCCGAATTTTAACTGGATTTGCCTCTTAGCATACATTGCCCTCTAAAAATCATCGGGTGAATATATTCTTGGGCATACTCAAGACAAGTGCAGTTTGCTGCTATTTCTAAAAACTAGTTCCCGCGGTCGGTTAGATTTTTAAATTAACTATCAGTTCCCGTTTTTTCTTATCTTTTTTTGTTTTCTTTATATTTGCAGTCTGCACACAAAATGGGTTTCTTACAAAGAAAAAGGAAGAGTTTTATCTTACCAAACTATGGGATATTATTTTTGTCTATGCTGGTCCTTTTTAACATATATGAGGGTGATTTCAAAAGTTTTGCACACTATTGGTTATCTTTTAAAAACGAATTTATTTCAAAACATGCGTTCTCCATGTTTCTTTTTGGCAGCGGCCTAACATTTATGCAAGTTTTGTATTCTAGTTAGGATACGTCTATTGTTGAGGTGTCGGATTACTATGGTCAATTTACACATTCCGAATCATACAGAATATTTATGTCCTTTATCACGGAATAAAAAGCTAGAAACTGAGAATTACATTTTGCAGTGAAATAAAATATATTGCAGTGGTACTCTTGCATATTTAAGTACAACAGAAAACTGAAAATCTGTTTTGTTCTACTGCAGATTCTAAGGGATACTCTGTCGAAAGTAGAATGTTTCCTTAATAATTATACACATTCCAGTAGTCGAAAGCCCAAAACTCTGACATGAATATGCAACTACTGTATGATTTTTGCCTATCACCCTCAGTTGTTAAAACATCTGTTCGTCTGAGGAGAAAGCACAGGACATATCAGCAAATGTACTCAAAAATCAAAAAAGAATAAATTCCTCTTCGTTATGCACTTGAGGTGACTGAACTTTTAGGATACTTAAGTTAAATGATCCTTCAAGATCAAGTGATACCCGTTATAAATATATTGAGGATGAAGAATGTAAAACAGCATTGTACTTTACAAAATGAACTTCAGAATGATAATTATTTATGGTGACGGTAAAGAGGACACGAATCAAGCTTTTAAGTAGAGTGTAGCAGATTTTCCGAAATGAAAAAAAATATCCAGCCTTACAGCAAGCTAAATCAAATAATGAAGTATCCAAGAGGTAAAAAGTGAGATGGGAAGGAGAGGCGAACATTCTCACCGAGATGTTTTGAGTCTCGAATTGTTTTCCTCTAACCACAGTCTACAATTGTCTTCCACTCTCGTAAACATTAAAATATACACATGGATAAAAAATCGGTACACCAGGTTGTTACGAACGTACTGTGGAATTATTGCTAATCTGAACAAATAACCAATACAGGAATTCAAATAAATGCTCAGTTAAAAAAACATTTATCATACATGTTGAGTAGGAAGTAATTTTTCATAGTCTTCCTGGAAAAGCCTTATGTTGAGCTTGAAATTACTTGAACAAAGAAATAAGTAAAAAATATCAGTTAATTACGGGCCTTCTTCAGAACGAATCACATATTAAAAATACACTTAATACATTACTATAGGAATAAAAATAACACAGTTTTCTATAATCTCCTTATGGTTTGAAAAAGTATAAATCACTGAATTATATATAAAAGTATAAATCACTGAATTATATTTTAGAAAAAGTTATTAGTATTACAAAATATTAAGGCACTAATATCGAAAATAATGTACAGTAATTTATGGATATTTTTTTAAATTCCTTTAACTACCATGGTCTGCTGTAGAATAATGATATTGAATGCTTCTAGCAAAGGTGATAAACACCATTGTCATCAAGCCAAGAACAAAAGACCATCGAAATGCCATCCTACGAGTATAAGTTAGGATGCACATTTGGGTCATTAAACGATGATTGACCCAGTTCTGACATCGCAATCGAACGGAATCCAATTTCAGAAATTTAGTTCCTCAATCATAATAGATTCTAAAGTAAAAATATCAACATTTACCACAATCAACGGTTTATCATATATCGACTATAGTTTCGCAGAGCTTCTGGCTCGGCTTCATCAGGACGATTGGTGCGTAAAAATTCAAATCATTGTGACATCATCAGAATTCTGACGGTCACGGTTTTTGGTAAGTTGTTTCCACGCGCTTGAAAGAAATGGAGTCGACGTCATGTCGTTGACAAGTAGAAGAAATTTTGAGACCAGTTGAAATTTGTACCAGACAAAACAGTTTCCTATTTCGTGAAAGATTTTTCCAACAGACGGAAGGCCTTGCAATGGGTAGCCCATTGTCGCCTATTTTATGCGGTGTATATGCGTCATTTTGAAGACAAACTCTTTCAGCTCGTTACGTTTGGCCTTTGGATTCGATATGTTGGTGATACTTTTGTTCTCTGGAAAAGCATGAATTCGGAAATACCTAAATTATTGGAACTCATCAATTCAATTGATCCTCATATACAGTTCACATGTGAGACTGAAAATAATGGCTGCTTATCATTCCTTGACGTCCTTGTGCCACGCTCTGAAAGATCCTTTAGCACAACAGTTTATCGAAAACCATTCGCTGTTTCCTTACCTTCACATGCAAAATCAAATCACCCATGGAAACAAAAATATCTGCCTTCTACACATACGTATATCGTGCAATACATACATGCTCAGCTTAAGATTCCTTGCAGAAAGAGCTAGATTTTCTTAAACGAATTGCAGTAAACAGAGGATCTACACGTTCCGTCGTAGAAAAAGATGTCCACAAATTTAGGAAACCAAAGCCTGTAGACCACCCAATTCTACAGAATTGGGCGGTTATCCCATTTGCTCTACAGATTTGCTTCGGAATTTCAAAAATTCTCAAGAGTTTGAATTTTAAAGTAATTTTCAAACCCATAAACAAGATAATTTTTTTCGGATCCAAAGATTACGTCGAAGACATAAATTCCTGGGGAATTTATCAGATACCTTGTCAATGTGGAATTTCGTATATAGGGCAGACTCGTAGGACTTTAACTTTCCGTGTGAAGGAACACCAGACCTACGTACCGAATTGTGAACTGAAGAAGTCGTCTATAGCCCAGCATTGTCACGAAAACAACCATAAATTTCTGTTCGGAAACGCTATGCTCATTGATAAACCTGATTCAACGATGAAGCTTAATGTATTAGAAGCTTTTCACATATACCGAAACTCTTCACTGCTTGTCAACGACATGACGTCGACTCCATTTCTTTCAAGCGCGTGGAAACAAATTACCAAAAACCGTGACCGTCAGAATTCTGATGATGTCACAATGTTTTGAAGGTTTACGCTCCATTCGTCCTGATGAAGCCGAGCCAGAAGCTCTGCGAAACTATAGTCGATATATAATAAATCATTGATTGTGGTAGACGTTGATATTTTTACTTTAAGGAACTAGTACTTCCTGTTCGGCGCACTAACCTTCCATTCGACTGAAGGCTGTATTTTGTAGTTCAACACATCTTGAACATCTTTTTCGCAGGTGAACTGAATACCTTTCAGATGTCTATTAAAGATAGAAAACAACCCGAAATTGGAAGGATCCAAATCTGAGCAGTAGGTAGGGTGCTCAAGAAATTCAAACCCGATTTTATTAATGGTCTCTGAAGCGAAAGCACTGGTGTGAGGGTGGTGTTAACTTCGTGGAGAATAATTGGCATCTATCCCCCTCCCCTCCGCACGCGGTTTATTCTTTGCTTAAGGTTTTTAAGTACTCACGTAGGCTTAGAGTAGACTGTCGAGTTTGTGACCATACATTTGATCCTTGAGACTTTCGCTTCGGCAGGTAACCGTGCTAACTACCAGGCCAACGGAGGTCCGTGTAATGAGTACATGCAAACGCCAGAGTCGGTGGCTTTATAAAATGAACATCTAATATCAGGCCATTTAGTCAGCGATTTCTGCGTACCATTAAATAATAGTTACGGCCACTTATCCGTTTGGTTTATGATAGAAACCTTTGCCCTGAATTTGTTTTGTTTGTTCCTGTTTGTCGAAAACCAGTCCTCAGTCGTATTGTGAACACTTGTGAAATACAAAAGACCGGTTGGTATACTTTCGCTATGTGAATATAATCCTATATTTTTATCCTATCCAATCCGTTGACTTTAGAAAATCAGAAATATCATTAACTTCCAGCCAGTGGTAAACAATCCAACTTTCTTATTCACAGTAAAACGTAGAGGAATGACCGAATGCTGGTGTATTCAAAGCTTTATTTAGTGTGTAAAGCCATTTGAAAAAATTCTGATAAATATTAAAGAAACATATTAGGAATAAGTTTCCGAGAATATTTCATGTCCCATTTTGTTCATATTACATGAAAGTAGACCGATTAGAAAAATAAAAATGGGATAATTGGATCTCAAATGCAGTGATTTTCTTAATATATCTGAAGTTGTATCATTTCCATAGAGAAGTCTACCCTGTCTACTATTGTCTCCGAGGCAGGCATAAAGTTATAATTTGTGAACCGTCCTTAATGGGGTATTACTTGGCAAATTTCGAGAAAGAAATTTACATGTTACTATCGAAAGCTTCTTGATGATAAAAGCACTACTGTGATAATTTAATAAAAAGGATAGAGCTGAAAATGACCAAATATGGACAAATAGGAACTTTCTAAATGAGAATAATTTTTGTGCTACATTTTTTGTTCCGCTTTTTGAATTATGAGAGCATTGCTGCACTGAAATGTGTTAAGCAGTTCTGTAATAACAAATAAGTGTTAAATACTGCGATGCACTAATGTTGACACGGAATGCACTTTTGAGCAAATCCGACTGTAGCACAATCTCTGAAATATTTGAAAATTCTTCAGAAATCCAATGATTTCCTTATTGTATGAAAAACTAAAGAATTTTTGCGAAATTCTTGTAGCAGATGATACGCGATCTTAAGATTTTAATGCAGTGTTTCTTCCTTTATACAATTTTTAACATATGAAGTAATTTTTGTTACTATCAGTTAACTGTGTAAAGTTTCGTTTGTTTGCATCTGTATTCCGCTTCATTTCCTCCTCCTTTTCTAACGGGGAAAGAAAAAAATCAAATTGAAGAAATTAGATATTGGCAAAGATTTGTTCCTTGGCCCACTTGTCTTACAGTTGCTGATTGTATCAAGCGTGAAAAGTGTCGCTGTCTCCTCGAAGAACAACATCAGACGTATCATTCCTTCCCAAGACAAAAAGGGATGCTCATAGAGACTGTTCAAAACAAGTTACGGATGTGAAACGTCTTACTCTCACGCAAGTGCTGCCGAGTAGAATACAGCGATGCAGGAGGGTACCGCATTAAAGAAAATAACAAAATCCTTTAAAAATGTGTGTACAGTACATACCTGTATTGACAAAATCTGTTGTATGTGTAATACTATTAATGACTTGTGTGAAAATACAGGTGGACATTTTCGACTAATCCAGGAAACAGCAAATACACGCTTTAAAAAAATCACCCGGAGGAAATCGTTCGATGCTGAGAAATTTCGCATTTATGTACCGCAGCGCCAAGTGATTAATAGATAAGGAACAATAAATAAATAATTGCCGACCACAGCGCATTGGAATTGCGCATCAAGAAGTGTATATAGAGAGCAAGGCTAATACGCAGGAGCAAATGTGACAGCTGATTTTTGTTGCAATAGCTTCTATGGAGTATGAATATGCCTCAACTTCGAATCCGTGTACACCACTAGCAGCTGAACGAGTTTAAGAGACGGTATATATTTGGGCTGAGATAGACAATTTTGTCAAGTCGTAGTATCGCCAGGCATTTGTTGCCTGAGAGACGTGGCAATCGGATGATGTTGGCGTTAATATGTCGGGAAGGGCGCAACAGAGCAGTCCGAGTGTAGTGACAGAACGCAAGAGTAGAGCAATTGGGAGAGCCCCGCGAGCAGAACCGAATTCGTCGCTCTCTACCATCCGTGGCCACGTTACGTAGTCTACAGGTACGGAAGTGGCCGTAAGAATCATTGAAACACGATTTCCGGTCCGAGAATTACATACAAAGGGGGCCACTCAGCGGCCCACAACTCACCAGCGAGCATCGCTGGCGCCGGTTGTGGTGGTGTCGGGCCCGATCAACGTGGGATAGAGTCCAGTGGCATCGTGATGTCAGCGATCAGTCACGCTATGCACCTTGCGCCAGTGACCAGCACATACATGTCTGAAAAACACCCGGTCAGATCAGGAATCCTGCCTTAACCGAGGAATAGCACATGGCTTGCAAACCGGGAGTAAGCGACTGGGGGCGCTATATCCAACGATAGCCAGACTTCATTGACAGTCCACCGTGCCACCCTTATGGGTTAACAGTAATATGACTACATTCTACGACCTGCTGTGCTGCCATTCCTGTTGGAGCATCGCAGAACAATTTTTCAACATAGTAATTCCCGGAAGCACATGGCATGATTTCCTCCGTGCTGCATTCGTAATGTGGACAGTCTTACTTGGCCAGCGCGATCGCCAGACCTCTCGCAGATCAAACATGTTTGGGTTATGAGGAGACGCCAAATACTGCAATATCCGAATTTCGGCAAAGTGGCCTGCAATTTGAACACCATATAACAAGCTATACCTCAGAGCAGTATCCCTAAAATATATGCGTCTATGCCAATCTGGTTACCTACCATTATCCGAGCGAAAAGTGACAATACACGTACTGACTTGTTCCACTCTTGAAGCTGTTTTATCACAATCAATGGCCCAACTGCTCTGGAATAACAATAACTTCTTTTCCTATACATATACATTACAGATATCAATTTTAATCTTGATTGCATTATCCGTTCTGAGTGCTTGGGTTTTTTATTTTTTTTATTTTCAAAAGGTGTATAAGGATTGGTTAAGAGAAGAGAGAATGGTACATTTGTCTCCCAAGTTTATTACAGGAAATTTCTACACCGTTAAACACGGAAGAGAAGGCAATAAGCGTTAATGGAGATAACTTAACCAACCTGCGACGTCTTAGTGATATTTACTTGTACCGCCTAGGTTGCTGAGTATTGTTCAGGACCTTCCGACGAGAGTAAAGTAGTGTAGTAAAAGTCGAACTTTCGGCAAACAAACTTAATGTACAATGCTTTTTAAGAACTGATGATTTAGTGTTGGATTTAAAACAAATAGAGGTAACCGAAGCTTTCATTTAACTTGATCAGCACATTTCCAGCAAGGGTAACAAATAATTAAAGGACATGCAGAACTTTGTTGAAAATCCCATGAAATAAAAATACATTTTAATGAGCTGTTCATAATTATATCTTAAAGCGAAAATTGGTGATCAATCCATTTTCAGTGCTGTGAATATAGTAAGTACACGGAAGAATATCGCATCAGATCGGCTTCGTAAATCAGCTATCAAAACTGCTTTCATAAATACTTACTTCCATGAATATATCTGTAAGATTAAACCAACGCATTGGGCTTTAAAACTATTACACAGGAGCAGTGACCAAAATGCATTTGTTCAATCGTTCGTAACTGTCATTATTTTATTTTCAGAGCTTTTGTTACAAAGTTTTCCTATGTTTATCGAAATACTTTAAGATGTTCCCCTTTTCTCACATGGTCATTATTAAGGCCAGAAATTTCCCAAACAGTGGAAAATTCTTTATGCGTTGGCACACTTGTTTTGGAAAGTGTTCCTCTGTACCCGGCATACACAACCCGCGGTTTTTTTTTTTGGCATGCGACCTTCCGCCTGATTAATATTGCCGCGCGTACAAAATCTCAGAGGAGGCACAAAACGGAAATTAGTCAAACATTTATAGAAAAAACTGAAAAATTACAGAGATATGAAATTTGTATGGAGGTTTGGTGGTGCATATAAATATATATATACACAGATTTGAAAATTTGTAGGTGTTACGCGCAAATATACGCCGTGTTTGCAATACCACTCGCAACTAATATCGAAAGGCGCTTGTCGGGTTTTAGAGGGAGCTTGCAGATCTTCTAAAAAACTCCAAATTGAATTAAGGCTACATTTGCAAAAAGTTCTTTATTAGAAATTTACATAAACTACTTGACTTGTGAAATGAAGGACTGAAAATTCACACTTATGAAACGGCATTATTCCAAAGCACCTATTTATGTGAACAATCATTTTCTGTAATGAAACAGGTCTAAGAAAGTATTTCTCCTCTAACTGATGAGCACATTGGAGGGAAACCTGCCGATCGCTGTGTCGAACGCTGAAAGCAAATATTGGTTGGTTAATGAGAAACAATGTCAAATTCTTTACTAGACACCTATAAACACACAAAGGTCTAGCCGACGCTTGCATATGTTTTAACGAAATAAGTAGTTTCATTTAATTAATATCAGTGCAGGTTTTAATGGTTTGGTTTTGGGATTCTTTTGGTATCTTTTATTGGGAGTATACCTGCGGTCCTTCATCAAGCTGAAATTGCCCTGAATGGTTTAAAAGACCATGCACTTTAGCTCCATAACACGAAAGCCTTAATAACGGCAAATTCAAAGGAACTTTATTTCAATCCAAGGTCTTTATATATATCTCATGGTATAAAGTTGGGCTCGCTACGATGTCAGCCTCTCATTCGCTGCTGAAATGACGTCGGCGTGGACGCTGGACGCATGGCAGCCAACATGGCAGCTTTGAGTGTCTTGTGGCGTGGGGTTACGGCATATTAAACGATCGTGATAATCACACTTATTATGATAATAACGAAATAAAACTGCGAAAAACTGCTCACACATATATAAATCTCATAAATTCAAAGAAGTTATCTTCCTTGAAGCGCAACATTTCCAAATTTATTTGCATATATGTGAACTCACATTTTAATACTTACTGAATAACGAAATTGGTAGCCAAGACACTACAAATAAAACAGCTACAAGTATTAATGTTAGACACTTATACTTAAATTAGTTCTGAAACTTACTTCATCAAAAAATGTCAACAAAGGCGGCAATACGTAAGGCAGCTATATCAATATTGCACTTCCGTACTAGGAACAACACGAAAACTATTCTGTCTCTCCTCATACATTCACCCTTGAAAGATATTTCAACATTCCTTCATGGTGTGTATGTATATAACACATAAGCAGGCTAAAAACAAATTTAAGCGCAAGAAAACCAAGATACAAAGAGAGAGTTAAGTGTTGTTATATGCCTTTTTTTTTTTTTTCAAAATTATTTTTTTTTCTGTAATGTTTATTAAGCTTATTTTGCTCAAAATTTAAGAATGCGGTTTTCACTTTAAACCTTTTCCCTTTTCTACCAGCATATGTGCTAGCTGGTTGTTTTAGTAGTTAACAGGTTTAGTAGAATTTAATGTTCAAGGACTTTATTAACTTACAAAATTTGTTTTTAGTGCACTTAAGCAGATGTATAATAATATAGCAGAAACCCACTTTCAGGTCTTTCTAGAAATGAGAGAGGTAGCACTTCTGTTTGACCCTAAAGAAGCTATAAGTGATTATTCTCAACATGTTTTAGATTACAAATTTGTACATGTCTTCTTTTATGAACTCAAAATTTTATGGGTTACTGTTTTTTAGTTTTTGCCCTCATCAAAGGGACAGTATAGCTTGGTGACTTGGTTCTGATATTCCTCTCTCTCTCTCTCTATATATATATATTTTTTTATTTTTTTAGGTTTTTTCTTTTTAAAATTATTTGCACACACACACCATGAAGTATGGAATACTTTAATTTGAAATCTCATACCTATCTATCTATCTCTCTCTCTCTATCTATCTATCTCCTACCTATCTCTCTCTCTCTCTCTCTCTCTCTCTCTCTCTCTCTATCACTATATATATATATGCACCATGAAGGAATGAGGAATGGTGAAAATTAAAATGTTTCATCTTTTCAATTTTCATTTTTAAATTAAATTTTACATTTTTTTCTCTTAGATATATATATATATATATATATATATATAACTCACCTTCGTTTTGCTGATGACTTAGTCATTTTTGCAAGTACCCCATCAGAGCTGCAGAGTATGATCCAGGAACTTGCTGACAAGAGTAAAGAAGTGGGATTAAAAATGAAGTTCAGAAGACAAAAGTGATGTACAATGCTTTTACAAGTAATGAAGATTTATCGGCAGATGGAGAAAAGCTGGAGATAACTGATACCTACGTTCATCTTGGACAGCAGATATCAAGCGAGGGTCACATTGATGAAGAAATTAATTGGCAAATAAAACTTGCCTGGAGAGCTTTTGGAAGAAACAGTATAATTTTCAAGAGCAATATGCCATTATGTCTTAAAAAAATGTGTTTGATCAATTTATCCTACCAGTGCTAACGTATGGTGCAGAGACGTGGACCTTAACTAAAAGAGACATACAAAGGCTGCAGAAAACTCAAAGCAGCATGGAGAGGTGCATGCTTGGTGTAACCAGGAGAGATAAGAAGAGGAACTCGTGGTTCGGAAAAATGACAAGAGTGGAAGACATCACGATCAGAGTAAAATCCCTGAAATGGCAATGGGCTGGACATACTGCCAGAAGGACAGACCATCGATGGACAGCCGAAATTTTAGATTGGATTCCGAGGGACAGGAAAAGATCCAGAAGAAGACCACGTGAGAGAAGGGTGGATGAAATTCGAAAGTATTCGATAGTAACATGGAAGAGACTGGCACAAGACAGACCGTTGTGGACGAAACTTGGAGAGACCTCCGTCCAGCAGTGGATTGATAATGGTTGACAATGATTATGATATATATATATATATATACACGTATATGTGTGTGGTGTGTGTATTTAATTTGTTTATATTAATGGCTAGCAAATAAGTTGGTAAATTCCTTACCACTAATACTGTGTTAATTTAGTTCTACAACTTTTCCGTTCCAGATTTGATCTTTAAAACAATGTTCCCATGAGAGATGTATTTAAATAAAACTTACCTTTCTCACATAAGCATACATAAAAGCCATCAGAAAAACTGCAAATTTTTGCATGCATTCATAAAAACAATTAAAAATTGAAATAAATAAAAACTTAGCTTTCTGATGGCAGAATATTCCATGACACCATTCCTTTGATGCATTTTCCTACCAAAGAAAAAAAAAAGGGAATGGAAGGTGGTACCTGTATATCTGCAGAGTCTTGTAGTGTAATATCCCAAATCTCCCTCCCCCCATATTCCTCTTGTTTGGAGATAGATTAACAAGGGTTTCCAATGCTCGCTTCCGAATTCTACGGTCATGACAGATATCTAAGTGCAGTTGGAGTTGCAGTCTCAGATCCTAAATTGTCAATATTCGTTCTGGTACTTACCTTATTTATACTAGTAATACTGCTTGTGAGAATGCTTAATGTACGTACAGCATCAGGTTTCAATATTTTTCTGCAAGTCACCGGAAGTAACTCTGCCTTTAAGTCACGCTCGTAAGATGTGTGAAATGTTGGGAACACACTATTGCATTAGAAACTTTGAAGGAATCCTGACAATTTTTGAAGTGATAAATCCTTCGGAAATACATGGTGCATAATGTCAGCATTCTTGATCAAATAAAATTTCACAATGATTTGAATGTTTACGCTCCATTCGTCCTGATGATGCCGAGCCAATAGCTCTGTGAAACTATAGTCGATATATGATAAGCCTTTGATTGTGGTAAACGTTGGTATTTTTATTTTATATCAAAACCACAAGTTTTGTAGTCATAAATAATATATAATTTTAGGTGTCAACTGGACCTTAGACTGCAATTTGGTGTGTAAGTATATTAAGATATCCTACAACGGGAGACTGCAATATAACATCTTGCTTCACTTTCGTTTTTGGACTTATTTAATACCGATATAGACTTTTCAGGAACATAAACTTAGTTCCTAATTTTGATTATGACGAACTCAATCTATGTCAGTGTTCTTGGTTTTCCTATTGCACGTACTAAAACAGGCCACTGCACAACCCGGCATTATTGCGTTTCTTACGAAATACTCAAACAATTAATCTCAGTGGTAAATAAGTATCAAAATAAAGACAACATAAACATCAAACTTGAGATACAAACTTCAAACAGTTGCACATTAATTACGTTCATAGCGGAAACTCCATCCCACCAATTGTAAACAAACAATGATGCGGGAAGCCGAAAGACTAAACGTCCACGCCTACATCATGTGCCGCTTCAAATTAACGGCATCGGATATTTTTTTTTTTTTTTGATTGAAGGTTTAAGACCACCATGAGCAACTCAATGGGCTATAAGCAGTCGCCCGTCCCTAATTTAGGGCCACTGGTTCCAGGGAAGGGAGAGAGCCAGTGCCGTAAGACAAACACAACATCCATGCCTCACCGGGATTCGAACCCGGACCCCTTACGGACGAATGATCTGAGGCCATCGCTTAGACCACTGCGCCACCGGGGCGGCACGGCATCGGATATTGCGCAGCTCAAGGGTAACCCTCCTGATTTCAATCCATTTCGAAAATTTATGTAACTGTATTTTTTATATAATAATATTTAAAAATAAATTACTGATATTTTAAGGATATTTACCCTCAATTGAAAGTTACATTCAGGAAATGAAATTGAAGTATTAAATTTAAATTCCTTTAGTGTTAATTGCAAATCTTTAGTGAACTACTACGAAACTTATCTAAAGTTATACTCGAAACTGCAGTTATAAAAAAAAATAGATGTTCTCTAACATTTTCGTATGTGTTTCAAGAAGTAAATTTTAGAAACCAAAATTTTTACAAATATATCTTACAAAACATATTAAAGCAGTTCTTTCCACTACAATGAGAACGGGTTAATCACCAAAACCAAGGTTTGCAGGAACAACATTTTTATAAATGCAGGAGAAATTAAAAAAACAGAAATTTGGATTTGTGTGTTCCAGACGTACATACTTCTGAAAACCCAGTGAACGTAATTGTACGTAAAATACTTCGACTAATTTAAATTCTCGTAGTATAATAACTATGCTAGTTATCCGATTTTTTAGAAACGTGATGTCAAACTGGGAAATCTATCCGATTTTCTTGGTGTAGTAAACAAATAAAAATTTCCAAGATTTCGAACATTAACCAAATCGGTTTTTCAATTAACAAGATGGCTTTTTCAAGGGAGGTATCTGGCTGATATTCGAAGGTAGACAGTTTGCTGTCTACCTTTCTTCAAAAGCTATCTAAGTGATGTGCGAGAACATGAAAATTTAGATTTTTATCCTACCCTGGAAATGCTAGTTCCTAGTATAGTTATACTATTTTGAGAGTATTTGACGTACAATTCCTTGTTTCTTAATTACTCTTGATTAATATTTAGCAACTTGATACATTACCAATATTTTCATAAGTGGACATGTCGATGATTGTGTGAATGTTTTTATGCCGATATTGTTCTTAATTTAGAGAAAATAAAACGTAGTATTGTTTCGTTAATTTGAAACTTTACCATCTTTAACGTCAGGTTTTATTTTTTTCAAAACAAAAAAAAATTAAATTTCAGAATTTAAACAGCTACAATTCGTAAGGGCTGAATTTCAGTCGTTTCCATAGAATTGTTGTCACTGTTGATATTGGGACTCCAAGTTCCAGAATTTCTCTTGTCGTCAAATTACTTGGGCTTCGTAGAAATGCTGCTCACACTGCATCCACCGTCTTGTCGGGAATTCCAGGTCTGCCTTGACTGCTTTTACTATGAGCCACATATCCAGTCCCGGTAAATGGTTTGTACCATGTTACAATCGTGTCCCTTTCGGTGCAGTTCTCCCTATTCTCGGCGAAAATGTCGTTGCACTTGTGTTGCTGAATGCGTCTCGAGAAACCACCGGCATCATTTTGCTTTTTCTGAGCCGCTAAACGTCGCCATTTTACTGGGAGCTATGAAGCAATGGTGATGGTAGCAATACCGCGTTCTCTGCTGGTGATACCTGAATTTCCATGACTCAGCGCCATCTGTCCACAAAAAGGTCCACAAGATGTAAACTTGATGTGTTTATCTATATATTAAGCGCACTTATTATCATATGCATCGTTATACTTATGCCCAATAACGTTTTCTTTTGCCCAGTTAATTTATAATTTATATATTGCTTATTGCTTGTTGTATGTCTTTCCACTTACAGTCGTCTAAACAATTAAACATACAATAACGATTAAAATATATTGTGCTATTCAAACATAACACGAAGAGCCAAAAGTCATGGGATAGGTACCTAGCTAGTATCGTGTAGGACCTCCTTTAGCCGGACGAAGAGCAGCAAATCGACGTGGCATTGATTCCACAAGTGGATAGAACTCATCTAGAAAGATGATAAGTCATGACTTCTAAACAGCCGCCTACAGTTCCATGGTATTTGTAGGTTCGAGATCTGGGGTGCAAATTGACCTTTCCACCATGTCACATATGTGCTCTATTGGGTTCATGTCGGACAAAGGGTTGGCCACGCCATCCGTCGGAAAAGCAGAGATTGCTCCTCGAACCAATTTTGGACAATTTGGGCCCAATGGCATGGTGCATTGTCAGCCTTGAAAATCGCATCTTTGTTGTGGTATATGAAGTCCATGAAGGGTTGCAAATGGTTACTCAGAAGAGCAACAAAACAATTGTCGGTTAATGACGTGTTTACGAAGTCCAAACAAATCAAACAATAACACATAAAGACACAAAACACATTTATTGAATCACCAACAGCTTCCACAATGCCTTGTTGACAGCTTGGCTCCATGGCCACATGTAGTCTACGCCACATCAGAACCCTACCATCAGCTCGTAACAGTATTCCAGGGTACAATTATTGTGCTCACGAGCCCAAGTGAGACGCTGTGTCCGCTGTCGTTGGGGGACGTCTGCTCTATAGACTCTAATTTACGCTAAACTGACGGGATGGATTTGTCCCTGGCACCTCCTGCATTGAGTGAGGATGTGATTTGAGCCAGTGTAGCTTGTCTGCCGGTCACGCAAAGCTGGTCACGGTCACTCAGCACTCGAGGTCGGCTAGGGCTCTGTCCACGGTGGGTGGTAATGCCATTCATGAAATACTGTCGGTACACACGTGTCACAGTTGATCCAGGAATTTTGAGTGTTCGCACAACTTCAGAAATCGGATGTCCCGTCCATGTAGAACCGTCTGCCCGGCCTCTTTCAAACTCTTATAATACACTTTGGCTTACCGTAATCCTATTGGCGCTAGTTTTGCCTGACTCACGAGATTACACCTTGTAACTGATAAAAATCATAGCTTACGTCGAAGCCTTTATACGACGACATCGACAGTTAAATATATACGTAATGCTATTCCATGAATTTCGGCACTTCAGTGTATTTGGAATTCGGCGTTTAACTATGCACAGGTTAGGTACATTTGTCATTATGAATGTATGCTACACCACTTTGTTCAATAAACGTGTCATCTAAATGAATGACGTTCAGATTCCTGTCAACCTCTAGAATTAAGTGTGATAGTTCACACACTTCTTGAGCAGAATTATTCGATACCTTCTTCAAGGCAACAGTTTTTTTCTTGAGCTGTACCACAAAGTTATGCTCAAGTATAGACAGGACTATTAATATAACTGATTGCTCACATTTAATATTAGGCAGATGTTGTTGATTCACTTTCACATTTAGAAGAAAATCAATTCGACACCTTATGTGTATGTTAACTAGCGATGAATCCAATAATCCTAACAACAAAGCATTAATTTCATTGTGAAGTATTCTACGGTAAATAAACAACAACGGTATTTTGAAATTCATGCCAAGCAGGTATGTATTATATAAAAGAAACACAACCGTGTAAAAAGGCCTCAAATTTACTAAAACAAAAATAACTTTCTCTAATTTTCTTTCTTTTTCTGTGCAATGATTTAGTAGGAAAAAATACAGAAAATGAGGATATACACTCGTAGGATAGTCCGGTCATCAATATTACGGTTTCATGTGTCCGGACATCAATCTTACCGTGTCAGCAATCAGCATTTCTCGGAGTTTGATTGTAACACTTTACCAAAAGCGCGCGTTCCTTCCTTACAAGCGACATAATGACTACCGTAGACTAATCATTGCTGCTTTTGACGTGCCAGACGCAGCATGCAAACTTTTCACGTGAGCTACCTGTAATTACTGGATTTCAGCAGTGATTCTTCCGCTGTGCGTCATAGATAATCGCTTGTGAAGGATTTCATATCGTACATAGCTTGTCCTGAAAAGTTTGTGCTTTCAATAAACAGCAAACTCACTAATGTGTATCTCCTCTTCTCGTGTCTGCAACACCATTGTTTGCCTAAGAAAATTTTAACTGATTTTCACGCTAAATTGCTTTTGCCATCCCATGAATAAATTTCCTAACACGATCCGTCTCGATATCTGCGTTGATCTGTTTTCTACCATGTCGAAAACAGGAATTCTTTCTGTAAAACGCCCGGTATGTATACATTAAACATGTGTATACGTTACATATTTAAAATAAACTTTGCGGATAGGTACAAAACATTCACAAGTGGATGATTGGTATACATACGTGCGCTTCTAATTTACTGACTACAAAACTTCTACTTGAAACTTTACTGCGCAAAGAATCATGAGGGTAATTTCATCATACGCTGGACGTTTTAGAAAACACATTAAAAAACTATTTTAACCCAGTGAGAATTTCAAAGAACGTAAATTCAAAAGGTACTTCATCGCATCGTTGCCATCTAACATGTTTCCGCTAAAGTGAAATAAATGAACAAACGTTGATCACTAGGAACCCTCGGACCCTTTTGGTGGTATAAATGCAAAGTTGTGATACATGTAGATCATGTAATACGTCTCAATTAAAGGTCAAGTGAAGTTTCATAGCATTTCCTTTTGTCCATCGCTAGTGATGTTTGATTTTGCAGAATATCCTTTATTTTTGCACCAAACTGTACAAACATGAATATACTCTAAAATAGCAAATTATTAGGAACTTTAAATAAAAAGCAGACATGTGCCATCCTCACTTATAAGCGACTTATTTCGGGCGGGAAAATGTAAGGATAGCGCGGTACTCTATTTGTGGGGCAAAACCAAGAAACAACGAGTCAGAGGTCTTGTCTGAGGG
Organism: Macrothele yani; assembly: GCA_039090855.1. Classification (NCBI taxonomy): domain Eukaryota; kingdom Metazoa; phylum Arthropoda; class Arachnida; order Araneae; family Macrothelidae; genus Macrothele; species Macrothele yani. Next base: position 27,138,926 of record CM077033.1, read on the forward strand.
AATGAAGGACGGCTGTTGGAAGGCAACAACTGCTGGAGAGAATTGACCAGGATACTAGATGTGGTATATTACCCAAAGTAAACGCACATTACAATTAGCTAATAAAACAAGAATTTGAACATGCGGAGCCCGTTCGTATTGGCAAGAACGGCTTATAACAATAATCATTCATATGATGTAACATTCGTCTCTGCTAATAACGAAAACATTCTATCGCATTGGGCACTGGGTAATCAAAAGTGGGCTCTTGACCACGAGAAAATGACCACTCTGTGGAATGAATCAATTTTTCAGGTAATAAGTGACGATGAATATTTCAAAATATGAAATCAGCAGCATAAATCCGTGGATCACAGGAGTCTGAGTGTTCAAGCTGTTGGAGCGGATAAAATGGTCTAGGGCCTGAAGTCGTGGAGAGCATTGAATTCCGTAATACCGTAGAAACTTCATTTCGTTGTCATAACGTACCTAACTGTCGTTAGGGGCCAGGAACAACCGTAAGTGAAAATGTGGTTTTCATATATAAATGGTTATTTTCAACACGATACTTTGCAGTGCAGCAGATCTCTGATAAAACTGTGTTCAAGCAGCCTAAAGTGACTTGAAGAATGCTAACAGTTTCTGCACAGTCCCCGAGATTGTAGTCCAATTCATCAGACGCCGAAATGAGATTTAAAACAAATCATGAAGCTCTACCTCCTACGAAAGTTTGATAATTCGCTGACTTAATAATACCCGTTTGGCGTAGAACGAAATCAGTACGTCGGTGAATCCTTTTCAAATGAAACTGAGCCTGTTTTTTTAAGGCCAGTATCGATCCAACGTGTAATTGATGTGTTATTAGTTCTGTATAAGTTGCTTCATCAGTATAGTCGGGCATTCCTTATTGTGCCGAAAAGGACGCAATGACGAGTAGAATGACAATTTTTATTGAGTAGGTAAAGACTTATTTGAATGCTGACATTAGCTTACAATTTTCTTTTGCAAAGCAGAACCAAGAAAAAAAGTGCATGACTTTAATGAATGTGACCGATATGGGGAACCATCTAAACTGAGAACCTTTTAACAACAATTTCAAAAATGCTGTTCATGGATTTTTACAAGCTTATCCTGCGTATTCACAATATTATTTCTATCGATACTTCTTGAAAACAAGGTATGCTTAGAAAAAGTGAAAGTGTCGTCAAGTACTTTTACCACTTTCCTAATAATTTCACATTATTTGTTGTTTATAACGGCTGTACCAAAACGGCTTCTTTTTTTATGTTTCTTCTAAAAAATCCTAGCTTTTAATTAACATAGATTAGCATCAAAACATTCAATTCCCATAGTAGATCATCATATAGAGCAAAGGATTGCTGCAAGATGCTACAGCACTACCGCCTACAACGCGAACACTTCAAGGGTTGACATAACTGCCTTTAGTGCAATTCACAACCATCGGAGATTTTTTTATTTATTTTTTTGATTGGAGGTTTAACGACCACCGTGAGCAACTCAATAGGCTATAAGCAGTCGCCCGTCCCTAATTTAGGGTCACTGGTTCCAGGGAAGGGAGAGAGCCAGTGCCGTAAGATAAACACAACATCCATGCCTGACCGGGATTCGAACCCGGACCCCTTACGGACGAATGATCAGAGGCCATCGCCTTAGACCACTGCGCCACCGGGGCGGCATCGGAGATTTAGATACACTAAACAAGTAAACATACCTATCGCATTAGGCACTGTGATGGGAGAAATAAAATTTCTTATTTCCAGTGGAATGGTTATCTCAGAAAACAGAGATAATAAATATAACAGCTATTCCAATGACAAGACGAGTCTTTAATGTTATCTTAAAATGATAAATATACGTAAATTATTATCAAATCAGTTCTCGCTCAAAGTTGACAAATTACAAGGATCTTGAACACATAGATTCTATTAGGATAATTCGACTTTCTGCCGAAATATTTAAAAGTAACAGAGGTAGTTACCTTAAATGCACGATCATGATAAGCAGAGTCACTCACAATACAAATTTAAATTTGTTGGCTGAATTTAAACGAGAACTTTCAGGTTTCCCTAGAGCACATCATCAGATACAGAAGAAGGAATAAATTTAAATCGAGTGTTACGTGACATGATGTAGACATCAGGTATTAAATGACATAATGCCACGTGGCATCAAATTGTCCAACAACGTGGTATGTACCTTGAAATAAAGAAAATAAAGAAAATGGAATCCAGGTATACATATAATACTGCATTGTAAAAATAAAGGAAAGTTAGTAGGTAACTATATAAATTGTGTTGTTCTCATCTGGAGATACAACAAGGAGCACTATAGCAGAAATCGAAATTAAGTGATTTCGTCCTCAGTTTGCCTCGTTTCCGGAACTGTAATTAGTTTCCATGTTGTCGATATAGAAACTAGAGCATTGTCATTACAGCATAACTGTCTCTGAGTTGCAATTACAAGGCTCTCCGTGAACAGCAATGAAGAGACATCACTAGGTGTTACGATGATTGAAGCATCATTCCAACTTGGATAGTGCAGGCCATCACACACGAGTCGGGACAATGCAGAATTTTTAAGTCCATTCTTTACGGCGTATTTATGTTCATTTAGACTTGTTGCTAGTGTACGTTTTGTAGATCCTATATATTTACTACCGGGAGTGTCATCATCAATACTTTTTAAGAGGATGCTGTAAACGCTAAATTTGTTTAGCTTTGTTACCTGGTCGCGATCTTTTTTAATTAACTGGAAAATGTTTGTAGTATGCATTCCGAAATCCAGGTGGAATATTCTGCAAATGGCTTTGAGAACAGGTGTTATGGTTGAATAATAATCTATGGCACCGACATATCTACGAAGTTGTTGGTGCCTCTGGAGAGTAGTAAATTTTTTTTTGGTGGAGTCTCTTAAGAGCTTTTTTTATGAAAAAGATGGGAAAGTCATGGTTGAAGGTGATATTGAATAATTTATTAATCTCACATTTACGTCTGCTGAAACTAGATGAATGCGTTATGGATCTACGTAGATGGAAATTAATTTAGGATTGTTTGTAGCTTTTTGGATGTGCTGAAAAAGCCAGGATCAATGTAGGTATAGATGTTGGTTTCTTATATACAGAGTGTTGCAAAATGCAAGTGACAGCATCTCGTTCAACCGTAAAATCAAGAATGGCAATTTACCTTCACTTTCCAGTTCAATGGATAATTTTATTGTCGGGATTCGGGATAATAAGTGTTTAAAAAAATTTCGTTGGTCAGCCGGTTCATGATCCAAAAAGAAAAGTATGTCATCTACATATCTTATGTAAAAGCACGGAGGTGGTTGGTGTTCTTGTAGAACTTTAAATTTTATATGTTGTCGTAGAACTTCTTGTAGAATGGGAGATAGTGGTGATCCAATTGGGGCGCCCTCAGTTTGGCAATAAATAATGTTGTGGAATTGAAAATATGATGTGCTCTGCACTTGTTTGAAGGTTGTAATGATGGATTGGATCGATTCTGGTTCGTATTTAAATTCAAGTAGTTTTGTCTGAATGATGTCATGTACATTTTTGATCGGAACATTAGGGAAAAAAGAAATGCCATCGAGAGAAACATTAATAAAAGTTGAGGGATTTGCATTAAAGGGTTGTATCTTGTTATTAGGTTGTACTGTGCCTTTAACAGAGTAGAGTGAATTAATAACTAGTGTTTGAAGGAAATTAGCAAGTGCATTCTCTATAGGTCTGGTGGGAGCTGCAAATCCAGATACTAGCGGACGTGATGGGAGTCCGGGTTTATGAGTCTTTAGGTTACCAAAAATTAAGACTGCAAAAGTATAATCCGTGCTATTAGTATGACGCGAAGCGATAGTTGTAACGTATCGGAAAACAAATATTGTGGCTATCTTGATTTCAATGCGCCTGCATTTTTGTGTGTCTATTAAAGTTGGAAGGTTGAAGATATCTGCCGTATCAGAAGTAGCGATGCCTTGTTGGTGTATTAACAGTTGGTCCGAGAGAAGGTTGAGATACATTGAAGCCATGATATTTGTAAATCCGTACTCGTCGGTGACCATGAGATGCGTAATCATTTTTTATTCCTGGGAGCGAAACTGTATGTTTTCTATTGAAAAAAGTTGTTTTTGTCTTTCCAACGTATAATACGTCTTCTTTAAGGATGATTTCAAAAAGAAAAACAAAAACAGGTTTTTAATTAAAGCCCGTTGCATAGCATACTGTAGAGGATTGCATATGGCGGCATGTAATGTAATCCCAGCGATCCGGAATAGCGGCGGCTGCTATTGGGTAAATTGCTTCTTATATTAACCGGAACAAAACATTAAAATTTTCGTGTGCGGATAATCCTCAGAATATGGCTGGTTTCCCAGAACAACTACACTGGTGTGCAAAAATTAAGGATGAAGAGGAGACATTAGCATAACAGCGGAACGAGCAGGCAGAACGGACCTAAAGACCACTGAAGAGATAGACTAGGGTCCGGTACAGTAGGACTGGAACCTAGTGGCATGACGTAAGGGGGGAGTGTCGAAAGGGAATAAAGCACACGGGCGGTATATGCTCAGCATTTCGTTGAAAGTTATTGCACGGTTTACTGGGGTTTGAACGACGTCGAGTTGCTGCCATCGTGTGGTATGGCCAACAGGCAATCAAGTAGACGACATCTGGATGACTTTACCATAGGCCTAGTCTTTGGGAAGTTGGAAGAAGGTCGAAGTGTGACTAGTGTGGCCGAGGATTCCGGGATCGCTCACAGCATCGTTTCACGAGCTTGTAGAGCATTTCAAACGACAGGAACAGCTGTCCGAGAGCTTAGCAGCTGCCATCCACGAGTAACCCTGGCGGCTGACGACCGGCATATTCTTACATCTTTGGTATATTATGGTATGATTTGCTTCGATGAGGAGCACTTCTGCACGACGTTACAGACGAAAAACCTCCTCATCCTTAAATTTTGCACGCCAATGTATGATAAATTTTAACAAAATGAATTAGTCATTCAAAGCGAAATTGCTTTTCGATGGATTTTGTTATATTATTTATCTTTGATACAATGCAAAAGTAAAAATATAGAAATAATAACAGCTTTTCTGTCCTACCAGTTATTCAATTTTCAGTAAATGAAAGAAATCTTTGAGTGATGTAAAACACCACAGTGAAGTTTACTGTCCACACAAGTAGACACGAACTACATGTATTTGTAAGACCAACTGCAGTGCATAAATACTTTGTTAAATTTTAGATACAAACGGTTTAGTTGCGATGGGTATTTCTATGTCATTATTAAATATTAGTGGAAGAATGCAGTCTTTAGTGCTTTTATCGTTCTTCCGCCCTATTCTGATTGGAGAAGAAGCTATATATTCTAACAGCTTTCACCCAAACATTTAAGCATATAGCTACTAGATAAATAGAAATTATAGTTTTCTGAGCAAATATACTTCATGAAGTATGTAATTGGCTAATGAGAGCCACATGACACGATATGTCAACAGTGTGAACTCTCAAGGTCAAGCAAAATGCATTTTCTTCAGCATTTCTTCTGTTCTCAGAATACCGGAAATTTAAAAGGCAAAGAGGGGTGCGAACTATCTGTTTGTAAATTTTCCACACCTGGTTTTATTTATAAATTCTCAAATGATACGAAATGAAATTTTCTTTCCAACCTTTCGAAATTTTCTTTCTGCTTTGAGAAGCTGAACCTTGAAAGGGTAAAGTTTCACAATGACAGAAAGTAGTGCATATGAGTGCGGTTGATACCATAAAATGATATAATTCCCTTGCAGTCTATCTTAGAACGTTTCTTCTAAATTACTAAAATGAAATATTTTCGTATGGGACATAATATCTAATAACATCTAATTTCCGAAGTAAGTAAAATATTTTCTGAACAATAAGCTTTTCTCAATGCTTTTTTACTCGTTAACTTTCTTTAGATTTATAAACCTTATCACGTAATAATATTAACTTCAACCGTTTTGTTCATAAAGACGCTCCTTCAAATTGTTTTCTTTCAACCAGGAATTGATCCTTCAACAATAGTAACACAGTTCATTGCCTCTGACATTGTACCAAATTAAAATGAATAAATGGATTCGAATTTTGCGTCAAGTTTCTCAAATTCCAGCATACAACGATTTAAATTTAACTCTAGAGTTCACAAAAATCTGCCATTGAAAATACTCTACGTACCCAAAATATTGATGCACTATAATTTTCAGTAATTTCTTCAATAAATTGTATATTACAATAATAATTCTTATAAGCTAAAATATTTCAAGAAAATGTGAACATGAGTGAATTTCTCCAATTGCTTTCTTTAATGCGATAGGTAAGTTTTCTTGTTTAAGGTGTCTGAATCTCTGCTGGTTGTGAATTGCACTGAAGCCAGTTATGTTAACCTTTAACCCAGTGATTCCCAAAGTGTAAAGGCCGCCGCAAATTATTACAAAAGATTCATAATTTAATTTCCATTTTCAATTCAATGTGAAATGACGGCACATCACGACATCTAGCGGGCCTGGTGCAAATCAGTAACTCACTCAGTAATAAATGTTTCGTATCCTACGAGGATCACGCTACTCAGAGAGTAACCTGCTATTTCGACCTTCAAAACCAGGAATATTTTACACCGGAAAGCTCACCAGATGGCGCTTTTACCGAGGATAACAACAACGATTAGCCGCTGCCGGTGGTAGGTCGTTGCGCTGTGAGCACAATTACATCGCATTAATTTTCTCCGTAATAGACAGAACTGTTTCATTTTTTCTTGCGAAAGCAATGAATAAAATTATGACTACTAAATAACATTCATGGTATATTTTATCAGTCCTCTACCGTAATCTGGCATTCCGATATGATCAACGAAGTTACACATTTCGGGACACATTAAATACATCGATGACCTGCTATATACAATTTTAATATATATATATATATTTAGTAATTCATTGTTCCCAAATCAATTTGAAAGGTAAGGTTACATAACTACCTACCGTACTTTCTTCTTTATTTAAACGATATCCACACTTAAAGAGTTCGTTATGGTCATGCTTTGCTGCTTGCGCAATTTTACGTGTGAAAATATTTATTTAGGAGGAGCGTAATGCTCTGACTTACTTGTTCAATTTTTAATTAAATTAAATCAAGGGAATTGTCCACAATTCGGTTAAAATTTTGCATTACAAAATGAGGCAGAAGAGTAGAAATTCTTCATATTAGAGTGCATGTTGTACACAAATGAATATAATTATATGTTTCAGTTAGTTGTGCCCTATGACGTTAGAATGAGATATCTGGAGGCTGCCGCCATGAAACATTCTTGAAAGTTCAAAAGAAATATTGCGTCAATTGAGCAGTACTACTTTTCTTGTAGCCTACTACCGTGAGCGTCAGCCATTAAAGTGTAGCTAAGCTGGTCGTTTCCTAGGTTATTGCAATGCATACTGTTTTCGCAGAATCACATTTTTCGTAGCAAATATTTCTAATTGTATATCGTAAGTTGCCGCCAATGTGTGAGAAAACGTTGCTGAATTAAAAAATGGAAATTATTTTGAGGCACCTACCCCTTTCTATTTCAAACTCAAATTGATGAAACGTCCGTGCTGGTTCAAAACAAATATAACGTTAATATTAAAAACTTCACTCTTTTATGAAGCATGATTGATCCCAGTTTGATATTAACACGGTTACTGCTATCAAACGCCACGCAACTCGAAAATGCACACAGCTCAAAATGCATGAGTGTCTTGTAAAAATATCAAATTTTTCACAGTTACTCGCTCTAAATTTGCTTGTAAGAGTGTACAAAAGGCACATAGAAACACCTCATTTATTTTATATAAACATAATTGAAACAAAAACGAGAAGTATGCAGTTTCGTAACCTTCGGCAGTATACTAAAAGCACTAATGGTAAAGCAAAGTTGCCCTCGGTAAAAGCGGCCTCTGGTAGCGTTGGAGATAATCAAAAGTGCTTCCGTTTTTTTCAGGAAATTCGGCCCAAAATAACAGGTTTCTTTAACGATCCTCGTAGGCTACGACTGTTTGCAGAAGACTCTACAAACGGTTACTAGGAGGCGCTCTATAATAATGTTACAAGCGTAACCTTTCCCCCTTACGATTACCGCCCGACGTGCGCACATGTGTGTTCCACGCGGCCGCTACCGGAGGTAACCTGAGCTTTCGCACCAGCCTCCGTGCTTCTGATAAAAATCCCTCCCTCGATCTCCGAGCGTTTAGAAATGAACCTGTCAGTCCATATTTTTCGGGAAGGTCACCAGATCCTTTAATTATGCTCATCCGTTGTCATTTGTGAATCATTTGTCGGTTAGCAGTCTGTTATGTTGATGCTCTGTCGCTGAGTTTCGGCGTTTGTAAGATTTCGGCGTATGAACTGAATATTGTTGTGATTAAGTGAAGTTTAGTTTTTGAAGTTTTTCTCTTCGTATGTATTTTTAAAGATGGGTCGGTATTTACTAAACAGTAATAAGCGTAGTGAAAGTGAAAATAAAGAGGGAAAACCGTTAAGTAGTGGCAAGAGTGTGAAGAAGCTTAAATGTCGAAAATCTGATGACAGTTATTTGGACTTTGGTTTTACGTCGACAGAAGTCAATGGTGAAGAGAAGACGCAGTGTGTACTGTGTATGAAACTTTTGGCGCCAGAGTGCATGCTACCGAGTAAGTTGAAACGGCATTTAGAAACCAATCATCACAGCATGCTTAGTAAATATCATGGTTGCTTTACGAGAAAGTTACAAGAGTTAAATCAACAAAAAGTTAATTTTTATGAGCAGGAATCAATACCAAGCAGTGCTTTGCTAGCATCTTACAAGATGGCAGATAGAAACCGAAAATGCAAGAAGCCTCATTCCATCGCAAAAGAACTCATTCTACCGGCTGATGTAGATATGGTGAAAATTATGATCGGTGAGTCTGCTGGGAAGCGGCTTTCAAATGTGCATTTGTTCAATAACACCATCAGTCGCAGAATACAGCAGGAGGACATCAAGGATCAATTAATTGAAAAAATGAAAGGTAAGGAATTTGGGTTGCAGCTGGATGAGGCCACAGATAATAATAATAATGATGCTCACTTGATTTGCTATGTACGGTTTATAGATGATAATGACATTGTAGAAGACCTTCTCTTTTGTAAAAGTATCGCTGGTAGTGCTGAGGCTCAAGACCTGATCGAGATCCTTGGTACTTTATATCCAAAGATAATTTGGAGTGGACTCAGTGCGTTGGTGTCTGTACTGATGGTGCTCGTACTATGTCTGGCTGTTATGGATGATTGTAGGTACTTATTCGAAGCAAAGCCCCTGATGCGCTGTAAACCCATTGCGTTATTCACAGGGAAGCACTAGCGTCAAAATATCTGAATCCTATATTGAACCAGGTCTTAGAATATGTAGTGAATGTAGTAAACTTTATAAAAGCTCGGCCATTGAAGGGAAGGTTTTTCAAAGAACTATGTGCGAATTATGGGATCCGAGAACACGTGTTTGTTCTACTACAGCACTTCGCGATGGCTCTCTCGTGGTAATGTTTTATCTCGTACGTTTGAAATACGACAGGAAATATATATTTTTCTTAAAGAGGAAGAGAACAAGTATACTGAAAATTTTGTTAATGAAGATTTTTTGGTAAAACTAATATACTTATGTGATTTATAACGAGGAACAATACACCAATTAAGTAGTAAATAGTAACGCTGTACTAGTGATCCGATTTATTGGCGTAGAACATATACACATAAGCGTTTCCAAGCTTTCGCACATCAACCAGATGGCTTTTTCAAGGAAGTTAGACAGAAACTGCAAACTGAAAAATAGAACGCTTAACAATTTGAACGCGGGAACTTGAAAATCAATAGATGCGACGTTATATTCATTTAAAGATACGAGGCATCACGTTGGTTGCACGCGGGATCCTGGTAGAGAAAAGGTGTTACTTGAAGAATTGGTTCCAAATTCGTGGCAACTCGAGCGAGACACAATCATTGCAAGCAACGCTGATGGTAATGATCTCCAAGGTTTCCCGAATGGCTGTACATTTAGGGGTAGAGTAGCTAGCTAATTTCTTTATATCATCCCACATGGGAGTAGCTGACTTGAATTTTACTTCTCTGGATAGTGCCGTGGCTACTTTACCATATTTTGTGTCCCTTTTATGTTCGTTGACTCTGATTCCAAACGACGCTTGGTCATTCCAATGTAGTATCGTTTAGAGCCGTTCGGATACTGTAGGGGGATCGCATAAACTGATGCAGGATATTCATTGAATCAGATACGTAGCTTTATCCAAAACGCCAGAGCCAAACATTCCGGTCTTCCTGCGCCGCAGCTACGTTATATAGGCTCAATTCCCTACATTCGAAGTGTGTCTTACAAACTCAAAAACGCCCTCAAGAAGATGAACTACGGCGTCGGCATAAGGTCCCCTGCATCTTTACATACTATACTAAAGAGAAATAGTGAAAAACCAACTCTCACCTGCGAAGCAGGCGTTTATGCGATCCCCCTACAGTATCCGAACGGCTCTAAACGATACTACATTGGAATGACCAAGCGTTCGTTTGGAATCAGAGTCAACGAACATAAAAGGGACACAAAATACGGTAAAGTAGCCACGGCACTATCCAGAGAAGTAAAATTCAAGTCAGCTACTCCCATGTGGGATGATATAAAGAAATTAGCTAACTACTATACCCCTAAATGTACAGCCATTCGGGAAACCTTGGAGATCATTACCAACAGCGATGCTTGCAATGATTGTGTCTCGCTCGAGTTGCCACGAATTTGGAACCAATTCTTCCAGTAACACCTTTTCTCTACCAGGATCCCGCGTGCAACCAACGTGATGCCTCGTATCTTTAAATGAATATAACGTCGCATCTATTTATTGTCAAGTTCCCGCGTTCAAATTGTTAAGCGTTCTGTTTTTTCAGTTTGCAGTTTCTGTCTAACTTCCTTGAAAAAGCCATCTGGTTGATGTGCGAAAGCTTGGAAACGCTTATGTGTTTATTTTCTACGCCAATAAATCGGATCACTAGTACAGCGTTACTATTTACTACTTATGTGATATTGTTGAAAAGATGAAAGGTCTCAATCTCTCCTTTCAAGGTAGCAATATGCACCTTTAAAGTCGATTGAGAAAACTTCAGCTCTTATAAAAAAACTAAAACTATGGAAAAGAAAAACGAATGAAGACGGACGTAAATAATGTTTTCCCTTGTTTGCAACAGCTTTTGACCTTCAATGGAGTCAATTATTCTCGAGGCATGAATACCATTTTTGAACAACATTTATCAGTTTATCACCTGGTTTGAGAAATATTTTCAAAATTAAAATATCGATAAATTTGTATGGATTCAAGATCCATTTTATACCACTGCTCCATCTGAATTTACTCTTGCAGAAGAAGAGAATCTTATTGAGTTGTCTTGCGGCAATACGTTCAAAACAAAATTTAGCAGCTTGCAGTTACCTGAATTTTGGATATCAGTAAAAGATTAATACCCCTTTCTGAGTGCTAATGCTCAGATAATTTTAACTTCATTTGGGACTTCTTATTTGTGCGAAACTGGGTTTTGGGTATTAGTAGCGATAAAAACTAAGTATCGCACGAAAATTAATGTGAAGAAGGAAATGAGGGTGGCTCTGTCTAGTTTGACTTCCATATTTGAGAAAATGTGCGCTGATCAAAAGCTCATCCATCAAACTAATTATAATTAGTTGAATTGTGTTCAATTACATTATTTTGTTATCTTCAATACGTGTTTTATTTATTTTTACCTAGGTGCACTTGTTAGAATTTGACATGGGCGCCTTGGAAAAACCTGGATTCAGCAAGGGCGCCGAGAATCGAAAAGGTTTGGGAATCCAAGGTTTGGACCATAAATTTTGTTTGTGGCAAGAAATCCCAAGCCATGTTTGAAGTATTGACGGTTCGCCTCAAAGCTTGAACGTCCGATTCTTGTGTATTTAAATTTGGCTTTGACATACTGAAAAACCTAGCAACATCAGTTCTTACTATCAAATAATCCAAGCCAAATCAAAGGCGGAGTATAAGGTACAGACTTTTTTTTCATTAAGTAACCAAATTAGCAAACTGTTCTCAAATTTAATTTAACTTTCAAATATTATACTGCCCACAAATTTATCATCAAATGTATATACCCGCAGTACAAAAATGTCAGTTTTAATTATTCAGCTTTATAAAAAGGCTTTCATTCCTATTTATATTTTGCTATTCTTGATGTGCAAAATTCCTTATATATACATATATTTAAAAAATAGTGAATACAAATTTAAAATATTTATTGGATTTACAGGTTTTGTTATCCTTCCCTGGGTTATTAAATTTCAAATAATGAATCCCTTATGAATAAAAAACAAAGAATTCAAACTAAAAAGTGTAAATTTTCTTTCGTCAAAATTCATTGGAAGATGAAAAAATAATCGATATTAGATAGTTACTTCAGTTTAAAGGGGCCATGATATCGTTTAACATTAGAAGTTGTTTTCCGTTAAGATCACCTAAAGAGGGAAACCGATAAAAAGACTCTTTTTATATGATCAGTAGGGCATTGATAATTTCAACCATCTTCCACTGTTTGAACGAGGAAACGGCGAGCTTTTTCAATACAAGTTATGATAAGCTACTTTTTGAACTTAATTATTAACATCACTGCAACAGCAACGACTAGAAAAAAATATGGACTACAACTTTAGGGCATGCAATCGTTTCTTTCTATATTCTCTTATCCATAAAAAGGACTTATGATATGTTTATAGTATTTTTTTTTATTTTCCTTTTTAAATATTTTTACATTGAAGAACACCTCTAAATTTCTCTTGTTCTCCAGGTAAAGAACAAATGATTTACTTCGAATTCAGATTCATTTGCTAACTAGTATTTTCTTAAGTGAAAATAAAAGCGGCTACTTACGTTTAGCTGAGAATTCAATGGATTCCAAATATTGCAGTAACCAATTGAGTTTTAATTTTATTTCTAATCAGTTCAATGTACTATAGAATGAACTTCTCACACTAGCCATTTTATATGATCAAATGGGTATACATATATGGATATTTTATATAATTTTCAAGTTTTGGCGTGAATGCTTCCTGTATAGTGGCCGCATTTCCTGCCGGAGAAATGGTAAAAATGTCGGCTATAGACATACCGGCAGCTCGTAGAATGCTGTTTAGTAGGCTCGCCTCAGTCATAACGAAATAAAACGCATGGATTCGATGCTGAGACCTGAATTAGGCTGATTAATGCTATTTTCCTTTTTGAATTTGGACTCGAAATACTTTTGCAGTCTTAATTTACAAACAAAATTACAAACGGAAAATCTCGTGGAGTATTTATAAACATGAGAGGTATACAAACTGATATTAGTATTTCCAAGACAATTTGTTCGAATCGGATGGAGTCCAAATCTTCATTGACGTATGGCTGAGTGTTGAGTGTTTGGACTTCAGTTTCTCTTGTGGAATTTTAAAGTAAAATTAACTCATGTCCCACTCACACTCCAAAAGTTTTGTAACGCGACGAATTATTTTATTTATTTAGTAAACGAAATATTCTAGGAACAAATCCCACTAGTCAACAAACAACAGGAACTGCCGGGTCTTTTAAAGACAAAGACGTCTTTCAATAACACTCATAAGATTGTCAAATTTCTGATTATGCAGTTTGTATGAAACTACACTGAAGAGCAATTGAATTAGAGAGAGCTGGCGTTATGCAATTGTGGCGCTGTGGGCGGCCCTGTAAACGGAGATGACATGACGTATGCAGGGATCCGACAATATAAGGAGTGATGCAATAGGAATCAGGAAGAGTCGGACGCATTATGGGTAAGACGAAAGATCTAAGCGCATTTGATTGTGGGCAAATTGTCGGGGCCCGACGAATGGGTCACTCCAACACGGAAGTCGTGGTGGCACTGGGATTTTCATGAGTCACTGTGTCACGGGGCTCCGTGAGTACAACGAATCCTGTAAAACCATCCCTGCTAGGGCCAACTGCCGTGGACAACAGCGTGCGGATGAGCGGGATCATCGTCGGCTAACTCGCATTGTAACAGCGGAGAGACGGGCCATAGTGCAAGAAATGAAATCACTCAGCAATTTAACGCTGGTGCACAAAAACGTTTAAGCAGCCACACCATCCAGAACCGTCTCTCTCGCTATGGGGGTACAAAAGCCATCGTCCAACGAGGGTATCGCTGCTGACCGCACATCACAGGGAGCAAAGATTAGAATGGGCGCGGGAACATCGCCACTGGACTTTTGACATGTGGGAAAATGTTGCCTGGACTGATGAGTCGAGATTCACGATGGTAGATGCGGATGGCTGAATACTAGTACGGCGCAAAGCACATGCAGCGATGGATACTTCTTGCCAGCAGGGTACTCTTCAAGCTGGTAGGGGTGGCATTCTCGTCTGGGGACTGTACACGTGGACTGAAATTTGACCCTGGTACGTTTGACATCATCCCTCGCAGGTCAACGTTACCGAGATATCCTGGACGACCATTTGCTCTTATTTGTGCTTCTTCAACATCCGACTGGGGACCTCATCCTGTAACAAGACAATGCACCGTTCCATCGCTCCCGAATTGGATCCGAATGGTTGGATGAACACTCCACCGACGTGACCTCTTTTCCTTGCCCAATTAGATCACTTGACATCACTCCCATCGAGCACATCTGGGATGCCATCGAGAGAGAAATATTCAAGGCTCTGACCCCCCCCCCCCCCGCCTCCTTCAATTCTTCGTGAACTGTGGATGCTTGTTCAGGGGTTCCGTATGGCTTCGCAACGCTTCCGGCGTTTTGTCGATTCCATGCCGTGACGAATCGCCGCAGACCTCAGGGCGAAAGGTGGTGATACACGCTATTAGACAGGTATCTCTAATTCAATTGCACTTCAGTGTATACTTGTAACATTTTCACTAGTCATCCCTGTGAAATCTGAGTGCGGCTAAAAGATGATCAATATTTAATTTTTTTAAATCTTTATTTTTCGTCATATCACCGTTACATTATTATCGAAGCTGATGGTGAAAGGAACAAATAGTTTTCGTGTTAGTGTTAATTAGCATCGAACACAATACACCAAATTTTGAAGCTCGGTCAAACAGAATTGCAATACAGAGGAAGTAATGTTCATCTGTATTGCAATGCTGTTGACCGAGCTTCTTGAAGATCCCAAGCGCGTCAATTATCAGGAGGCTTCGATGGAAACAATAATATAAATAATTCTGTGTAGCACAGTCGCCAGTAAATTTAATTTTGTACGCTAATCCTCTGCATGATGTTCAAACACGGGCGATATGAAAAACACAGTACTACTAAATTTTTAAATCGTGATGCCTGATAAAAGGATTAAAGCAATAAACGAAAATATGATAACACAAGTAATTTGTTCATCATATTATTTAAATACGGTTATATTTTAAAATACTGAAAGCTCCAAAGGCATATAATTTGTTTAATGATTGAACATCAACATAAATTCTATTCGCTAAAGTACTTTCAGAAATTGAAGAATACATGAAGATAAACCTAAATACATATTGAAATTGAATACAATGATTAAGTACATATTAGTTTAACAAATAAAAAAAACAACGTATAAAGTTGTTTTATTTTGTCAATATATAAAGTTTTGTCAGAAAATGATCAATATAATTCACAGGAGTTGTTCCTTATCTAAATTTAAACATAAAATTATCTTTGTAATGTTTCGAATAGTCACATTTTGTGAGATAATAATCAACATTTTGGGAAATGGTTTCCTTTCAAATGCTGAATCATTTTTCATAGGAAAGTCGAGTTACATATACCGATGCTATTGGCAAATATCTGATTGCTGGAAGCACTGCTCTATCTTGTTCACCCGTCTCCCTTACTAGCTCATTTTGTTCAGCAAATATCCACGCTAAGTTAATTTTCAATCGACGCATTTAAAAAGTAAACGAATGATTTTCTTCGCAATGGTTTTCGTTTTACATAAAAGTTTACAAAACTATATGTCTGAAGAGAAACGTAAATTCCGCAAAGCAGGGAGGCATCGCTTTCAGATTTCACACAGAATATATTTCGCTTCGTTAGATATGACCTTTACTGTAATACGTGTTTCTTCACCCTGCATCGCTTTCAAACATTGTAACACGAATGAGCACATTATTTAAGACATCCAGTGCTTTCGTTTTTCAGTGTCCTTTGAATTGAAAATGAATAAATTTGGCTGAGTGCCTGTGCTAGTCAGGTTATTATATGATACCCCATTGAGACGTCGAAATATACTGAACTGCAACCGGATCATCAGAACTGCGAAACCCGTGTCTTAATTTGGTGAAACTCATCTAAATACGTGGCTTCTGTTGAAGAAATAAATCCATCGCTCTTACCACCTAAAGCAACGCACAGCAACCGAAAAATGGTTTTTCAGCAGCCGTCGTTGAATCGAATCCCGAATATCTCGATATCTCGCCGAGCGCATTAGCCTTACACCATTATTATTAGCCTTACACCAATTCATTATTTATTCAGTGTCTTAATATCATACATATTATTGACGATCCAGAATGTGAAACAAAATTTCAGGGTTTTTCTGGTAGAAGGTCAAGCATCATAAACATTCCGACCATTCCGTAAAATTTCTAGCCACATACACCTTTGCTTTGTTTGCATGTTAGGCTCGTATCTATCATATCATTCAAAGTTGTTTGTGATATCGTCTCACTGTGTTAGACACCATTTCGGTTTATGACAGCATTCATGTGACACTACCGTAGAATACTCCGAGTGAAATTACTCTTGCTACCCCGTCTTAGAAGTTGTTTTTAGTATTTTGTGCTATCGACGGCAATGATATTTCCCGCAAACTGTGGAGCGTTTCTTGGGCTTTCATGACGTTTGTTCTGATCGAACTTAGTCACGTTATTATATGATACCACATTCAAAAGTCAATTGATATCCCAGTGTTATAAAGGCGCTTTTACAATGTCTAGCCATTAAAACGGTCTGCAAAAGAGAATCAAAGATGAAGCTCCTTAGGATATCTTCAACCATTATTCATCACATGGATTGAAACTTCCATAGAAGCAGAGTTTTGAGAAACTTTAGAAACGCCAAATATGTTTTACCAGTGTTAGTGAAATCTTTCTTTCTTCCATCACTCGCTTAAATGAAGTTATGTGTTAAAATCTGTTGTTGGAAAGCGAATACCTAAATCAGCAGATACAAGATAGTCTTTGAATTCTAAAATTTTCAGCACAGTAGTGGGGTTGAAAAACTGCTTTTCGGGAAATAATAAATATCTGTGGCACAGACGCAGAATCGATACGTCAGTGCAGAGGATTTTTAAATAGTAGGAATCATTTTGAGTTTACATTATTGACATTAGCTTTTCACAGTGTTTTAACGGTAAACGACATTTTATTTGAGGCATTGCAGAAGGAATGTGTGAGAGTTAATACCTCTACGTTAAAGAGCCAAAGAACCCACTCTGTTACAGAAATCAAAAAACAGGGGGAAAAAATGACGAATTTTATATTGGAATTTTACTCGAAGTCAGACAAAGGACAGTTGCAAAACAAAGAAGGAAATATGGACATATATCTAATAAAGATACATTTTAAAAATATAAAGCATTATTCTAAAAAATTTTAGGCGATATTATGACGGAACGTTGGCCACCGTAGCATAGGACGGACACACTCGGCTAGTTGTTCAAGATATCTGGGATTCAATCTCAGCAGTGTCCGGAGAAACATTTTCGGTTGCTACATTTTAACAAAAGCTAAACGTGGAAAGAGCAATGACTTTGTCTATTTACTTATGTTTTCAACTTGCAGACCGCGACGAATTCCGAGGGGTTCCTTAATGTACTGAAGAAATATTTAAAAAAGAAAGTTAAAAATTATTAAAAAATTACATTTATCTTTTTCTATAGATATGAGAATACATAAAGAAACAACTACATACACTCAAGTTTAGTCTATACTTTAATCTTGTTACTCTTTATGTAATGTAAAGAACTAAGTTCAAATACATGATACGCCTATAGCTTGTACCCTCTGTAGAGGAAGCGGGGTGTTTCCTCCTTTAAACGGCAGAGCAAAATCAAAATTGCCAATGTCGCACTGATCATATTTAAAAACTGTTGTAATATCGTTCTTCCTCCTAACGTGATAAGAACGTGAGGCAACTTCACACGTAAAACGCCATTTTCGCACCATTGAAACTGAAGCGAAAATCCGATATGGGTTATCTCAGTTGCACTTGATAAATTCAGACCAAGGGTAAAATAACAATACTTTAATTTAGTTCGAATTATGTGGTCTTTTTTATAAACGATATATTATATCAATTTTAATAAACGAGAAAAACATATTAAAATCTGTAAATCCAATTCATCTGTTAAGTTTCTATTCACTATTAAGGAAAAATAACGAAGAAAAAATTAGGTAATTTCTTAAAATGTCGAATAGCAAAATACAGATATCAGCGAAAGACTTAAAATTTGGAATAATTAAATTGAGAAGGTTTTTCTTTTTTTTTTTTTTTCTTGAGATATTTTTACTTATATCTATTCCGATAAATTTGTGTGCACTTCATTATTAAAAAAAATATTATATTAATACTGATTTTCAGAAATTTAAAACATTGTCTTTAGGCCTTTAGTTTGACTTTAAATTTCTTATAGCAGGTTTAACGTGCATAGAATTTTCAGCATATCATTCAGTTCATAACATTTAAAAATTGAAATCGATGACAAGCATATTGTTCACTTTCACAAATTAATACAAACATTATTACATTTGATTCACGCTCTGAGTTGTTTTGTCCCAATGGAAAACAAAGAAACTAAACTTTCAAAGAACTGAAAAAATAAACAAGTTTCACTTTCAAATTTGCAAATCTTCTCAGTACGGAAACACATGAATTGCAAAATTTAATAATGTAACAGTTTCAATCTTAATCATTTTGTCTTAAAAAGGACAGATATTTAAACATATTTTCCCTCAGACGATCACATGAATCATGAAATAAGCTGTGTATTTACATGCAGAATTTCTTTATTTCTGTGATTTCCCACCTCGGCTAAAGTTTTAAGAATGAATAATTTGAAAGAAAACCTATATTTGACACTTTACTTAACCCTATTACTTCGGCTTAAGTCTAACGTGAAAACATAGATTCCGTTATACAAATTTATTTTGTCAAATTTTCCAAGGCTTTAAAGCTGACACAGTTTCATTTCAACGAAACAAATCCCCTAGCAATATTGGAACGTATGTATAATCACAAGTAGCGGAATGTTTTTATTTTTGTCTCCGCTTCTTTCCGAAAAAGAAAATGTTCCGCACTTTTGCGACATTGAGCTTAGAATGAATTGCGAAAGCCACGCAATAGTTGAAAAACTAATTTAAAAAATGCATTTCCCTAAAGTTTCGTAAATGGAATGTCTACAATTTCTCAATTCGGCATGAAACAGCCTACTGAAATGAAATCTTTCTGAACGAAATGAATATAAAAACCATAAAAATATTAAATAGAAGATGCAATTTAATGTAGTTTGAAAGTTGTTGTCCTTCTTTTTGTGTTTTATTTATAACAAAGCAAGCAAATTCTTTAGGAACAGTTAAGTCTGAAAATTTTTGGATGCTGATTCTGATACGATTTGTCTCTCAGCTCTCTCAAGAAGTTGACAGTCATCCACCTTTCAGTGCAGTGCATAATGCATGAAATTTCAATTCAATAAATTACAAAACATACGATGCCTATGCCTGTGCTTCTAACCAGCATCATTTCCAAGTACCCACTATCTGAAGCATATACACATCTACTCAAATTATACAAATACAAACATTTTGCCATCTCGCTAATGCTCAGGATCTTTCGGAACTGTTGCATTAAAATTTTCCATTAAACTTCAGATTCTTATTTTGCACTTATATTTTGACATACATACGTAACTAAAAGTAAACATCAGCCAAGACTGTTGATGATATTTACATACTTCTCCTGAAATATGTATGGCTAAATTAAAAGTAGGTAACGGTATCTTATCCATAAAATTATCTAAATGAATATTTAAGATATTTTGTTTTTCTGAAGTTTTAAGAATATAGTGTTTTCCTAACTGCCTTTCAGATAGGCTTGCATTCTTGTCCAGGAATTTACTTTTAATATTTTGTTCCATCACGACGTGCGGAAATCTTAGCATTTTTATTCTTCCTGAAAGAGATTGAAAGATATGATTTAAATAACTTGAGTCAATTCTTGACCATTCTAAGAGCAGTTTTTGTCTCCCAAATTATTGAGATTCCTGGGATGCTCAAGTTTGCTTTTTTACACTTCGTTCGAGATGGTCCCATAAACTCTGGGTGGGATATAAATCTGGGAACTAAGCTGGCGGGTCCAGGTGTGCATAATTTGTATTATGCTCTTGACACCAATCTGTGATGGCTTTTTTTCTTCGAATTCCGCAGTTTTTATCATAGTAAATCAGATAAGTTACCAGATGAGGATGTTTGCAAATATTTGTTCTGAGTACATCAATTTGTGAACTATCAAAAAAGGTTTATACTGTTGAAAATTCAGTTTATTCACTGGTAAAAGTCAGGTACTGTTGGACCGTTCCTATGTGGAATAATACTAAAAAGTTTGATCCTTTCACGAACTTTAAAGAGATTGCCATCAGGTAAATAACAGAAATATCTCCTGCAGACTAACATGCAATGATATGGGGAACCACCAATGACTTGGCATGCGTTATTAAAGGATGGAAACACATCGCTCTACACCACATGACTGAGTGTTAAAAATAAACGTAGCACTGCTTGTTTTGCTACCCACGTTATTTTCAAAAATCATCTTTGCTTCTTACGTGTTCTAATTCCCTGAACTTTTATATTATTGCCTTGAAAAAGCCTTCCAGTGGAGAGTGAAATTTTGGAAAACCTATATACCAGTAAGTAAACAGTTTTGCAATGCTATAAGCGCTCTGTTGACCCTGCAAATTTTGTGCAAAAGGAAATGCATAATTGCCTACAATTACTTTGGAACCATGCTGATTAATCATACTATTTACCTCTACCACAGTGCATGATTCACAAATATTAAAATAACCCACATCATTACAGATCCACCTCCTTTCGTTGGAAATCTTTAAACACACTCAAGACTTAACGCTTCTTTTGACCTACTGTCATCACTAAGCCTTGTGCCATTTCAGTACACGTAACATTTGGATTCATCAGACCATATGGTAGCCTTTCGTTGAACAACAATCCGTATCCTGTGATCTTTGGCGCAAGTAACCGAGTTCTTTTGTGAGCTGAATTTAACATTGGTTTAAGTCTTGCAACTCTAATAAAAGATATCAATTCGATGAAGTTACTTACGCCATGTGGGCTCAGATATCGTCGTGTGATGACTATTATCAACAGACTGCAGAAGTTTCTGCTTTGTTAGAAATATGTTTTAGTTGACCAAGCGTCAAAATGTTGTTCGGTCCACAGTTTTCCTTTTATTTTCAGTCGTGTTTGATTTACAGCAATCTTCATAAACACGTGGAACAATTATTTTACTAACATCCGCAAATTCAGGAACTTCCTTGATGCTGCATCATTTAGGCCAACCAAACGCTAAGACACCTTTTTTTATAGTCAGTTACATCTCTCTTTTGACCCCTGAATTTTAAATTTTAGACTATTGCAGCCTAAACGTTTACCTGTAGAAAGAAAAAGCACATGATTTATTATTATACCGAGAAATATTTAAATAAAGAACGAATTATAACCTCAAAAATTGATCACGTTACATATATTACTGCAAATTGCTATTTTTTGTCCGGTGTCTTTATTTCAGTAAAATGTTGTATCAAGTGGAAAGATACTTTTGTAACCCACGTAAATAAATATTCGCCATATTTCGTACATTTTCCATTTTTCACACAACAGCCAAAACATTTTCAGCAGCGCATTTTTGTGCAATTCGTAGCAATTGAAGGTAAAGGATGGAGCAGCTTAAAGGCACGAAATGGTTTAAATAACATATGACACTGAGATCTGCTAATCAGTGTTATTGTTGTTTTTCAGAAAGGAAAGAAAGTTGACTTATGTGAATTTGAAAAAGGTCAAATTTTAATGCCCGGACAACTGTGTCAGATCATTTCCGGGGCTGCAAATCTTGTGCGGTTTTCACGGTCATCCATAGAATGTAACTTCAAAATGTGTTCCGAGAACGGCAAACCACGAATTGCAGTCAGTGTGCGGGTGGGATGACTAGGGCTCATCGATGGTAGAGGTGAGAGAAAGGTATACTGTATAGTACGATCTATCAGATAGGATGCTGATGGGCAACTTGTCTGTGATTGGAGTGGTGGTGACGGGTGAATTGTGCTACAGCACACAGTACATCGAAACGTGCTGAAGTGGCTGTCGGTATGCTAATCTTGTTTTACCGATAAAATTGCCTACAACACCGTTAAAAGAGACGGGTACGTGTGTGTTCCCGTGCCTATTGCACGCGCTTTTGACGGTAAACCAAGATTCGCATGGACAATCTTGAACGTGTGTGTTTCGTTTTCCTGAGTATTTGTGGGTAACAGGATGCACGGTTGGCCAAAATAATCTGGTGACGAAAGTGCAATGCTTTGGATAATGATTTTCTGGCAACTTTGGATGTACTCGCTTATTTGCAAGGAACTATGACACCTACTAGCTACTTAACCGTTTAACTGGATCGAACGAATTAACTCGGGTTTATCAAAAATAGCTGAAATTTGCTCGAATAAATATGTTCGCTGTGTAAAAAGTCTTTGTGAGCTATCAACGAGGAGCCGAAACAAAACTTTTGTGATTCTTCTGAGATACTTTAATTATACGTATTTGACTGATTATGGTAATATTTGCGCTACGTCTCTTCTCGATGATTTGAAGAACAATGTACTTCACTCCCACAAAATATCAAGTTTAAAAGTGTATCTTTTTTTGCTGTCGTTCTACCTAAATGAGTGACGTTGATTCATTGAAAACTTGAATTTGCCGTTAAGCCGTTTCCTTCGACGTGGGATTTTCTTGAAAATTTCCATTTTGGTTTTACTCAAAAACCTACATCAATGAATAAAAAACGATAATATATTTTGACTTAACGCATTCCATTCCTGGTTACCATTGAACTAGAGCTCCTGATTTTTGAAGTGCTACTGGTTTTGTTTCCTAGTTTGAAACAACCTGTTAATCAAATGAGTGCCCAAATCTTTCTGCACATTGGACAGTGCGTTAAAACCAAGTACACAGCATGTTAAATATAAAGGCATCAACCTGATTTCTCCTGCAACCTTTCAGTCTTGTGCGAATCATGTCCGGATATTAAAAAAAGGTTTTAAAAAAGGATAACGTAAATAAGGGGTTTGTTCTTACAAAGAATACACGTCTAAATCCAATTTAAAAAAATCTTTGGCCACGGTTATTGACATTTATTAAAGGTGTGTGTGCCCTAACTAGACCTAACTGACGAAGACTTCTTAAAAAGTTTTCTGTCTAGCACATGAGAATCTAGAGCTGCAGTTTATAATTTATTATTTATCTACTTTCACCGACAGTAAACGAAAGAAACTACATGTAGAGCGAAGCCAACTCCAACAGTTTATTTTTACTATTGCCTTAATATTGTTGTGCATTTCTAATATTAATGTAAAAATTTCAGATTGAGCTCAATGCTAGAAGAATTTTAACTGAAGAGTACACTGATTCTTATTTCTGCGTTACGAAAACGTGCTGGATTCAATAAAAAAAGAAAAATTATCTCCGGCCAGTTGTCAGAATTTTCTTGAAAACGTCTAGAAAACATCGCTCTCGCCAAAGAAACAATCTGGGTTGACGCTTCGGACCCTTTTCTGATATAACTGATCTAATGTTTGATAAATCTTTAATTCAGACAATTTATTCCAAGTGTTTGGTATCAAATCACAGGTTGCATGCCACCTGTTAGACAGCACAGGCTTTTAGGATAGCATTCGTTGCCACATGCCACCAGTTAGTGAGCCAACCGAAGTTTAAAGTATGTCTATGGTGGATACATGCAGAAGGGTATCTGGAATTAACCTGACATACTACTGACATATCGACTTCATTTCATTTCCAAATCACGCTTCTCATTAAAAGAAAAGGAGAAATTTCCAATGGAACACATTTTTCAGAAGATATCTCCCGGAAAATTGAATTAATGATATTATCAAATATTTGTAAATTCTGTTCATCTTAGTGCAGGATACAAAAAAAAAAAAAAGAAAACAAAATCAGTATTCGGTATTTAGTTTCAGGAGAAATCGATATGTTCGTGAATTACACTTTTCTCCATACGTGCGTTTATTTATCTGTTTTTCATTACACCGAATAATGATTAAGTACAATAAGGTTTATATATCTAACGTTTCTCATTATTAATGGTTCTGAGAAGTGGATTCGAAAAGATAAAATTTTATCTGTCTCTTACCTTTAAAAGTGGCTCCACATATTTCTGCAGCGGATCGAAAATTCTTAGAAAAATTCACATTTTTTCACTCCGAAATATTCCGAATCTAACAACTTTCTTTCTCCTTTATTTTGAAAGAATGGATCATCCCGAAGTTAGCGTAATGTATCCTTAATTTTAAATTAAATTTTTCTCATCGCAAACACTGAGTTGAAAGCTAGAAATGTACGTGAAATTTCCGCTTGTAAGAACTATAGGTTTCCAGTTTAATTTCTGTAAAATAATATATATTATAATCTTTCTGTGAAACGTTTTGCTGGTCATGGTAACGCTCCGTTAAGATCTGATTAAACACCTTGTATTAGGTTGAAATTCAAGGAGTATTTGAGATTGATTGATGGGCGCAGCTTACGGATTTATTTTAACATTTTTTTTTTTAAAAAGCCCTCCTTATCTGTACTCGGATCAGGGTTGCCATTTTACTGATTTATCAGTAGATCTACTGATTTTGACTCTATCTGCTGATAGATTTTCGTAATCTACTGATGTTTCTCTGTTTTAAGACCACCAGCGCACTCAGAGACAGGCTGTTAAGAATGTTTGCATTCTTTCAGTGTTCACCATCTTTGATCCAATCGAAAAAACTTACCTCAGAACTGATCTGATAAGAAAAGGCTGACAGAAACTGAAATGATTCAACACCTATTACCTATTATTTTTTTAAATTCATACTGGTTGCCATGACATATATTTTCATTCTAAAGAGCTATATTGCCTGCTATACAAATATTTTCCTTAGTTTTGACAAAACGCAAAATAACAGGAAAGCGTCTATAGTACGATACTTGTGTTAATGATACATTTTTAGTACAGCACTTATTTCTCGTACTTGGGAACATCTCGGTATCATTTAGTAAGAAGTGTAAATAAATTACTCTCTTTGTTTTCAGGAAGACCAAAAATGGGACAGTTCAGGCTAAAAGCCATGATTATTTGCACTAACATTAGCTTTAACGATGAATATTATTTTATAATTTGATCAACAGTAATATCTTATAAAAAAAGTGACTCAAGATTGTATTGATTTGAATTTCATTCCGCTGTTTAACAGCAATTTGTGCAGTATTGGTAATATTTGACATATCAGTAGATTTAAGTGTTCCTTCGTATTGATATTACGTCGAATACAACATTAAATTTGTGAGGTGATACATATTTCAAGAAAACAAAAACTGATCTACTGATTTCTACAGATTTTTTTAACTATGGTCAACTTATTTCAAGAAAAGGTCTCTGGGAACACTTGACTCGGATGTATAGGCTAAAGGTTGTTCCGACATGTGAATGATTGTAAACGTTTGGGCGTCAATAATCGAGTTCGGGGCATCCTGTATAATAACACAGTAATAACCACTTTGTCCTAATCGTTTACCACAAGGAGTTTAGCATAGATTGAGTAAGGGTCAGACGTTCCCCTCGTGTAATCAAAGAGAAGCTACTTAAACGTAACGATCATTACGTCGCAGCCAAACACATCCTGGGCCGTCATGTTGGTGAGACGTTTGAGAGTCGTCTGCTCAAAATGTTTCAAGTTTGTGATGTCATCCTTACTCCGTCTATTTTAGTCTCCTTGGTTTACCGTCTATTGCGTCAAGCCTTTCCAATGTTTATTGACGTTTCATTACTTTTTCCGATTGCTTCATTAATTCCACTTTATTTTTAATCGTGATTGCTTTCCTTCTTCTGAAGCAGAACCCTCACTAACCTCATATCTATGCTTCGGAGCCATGGTTACGAGGGTGAAAGAAATAAAAGAGAAAAACATTAACCCACACGCAACACTATTAATAGCAGCATGGTCCACTGAAAAGAAATAAAGAAATAATAATTTAGTAATTTTTCTAAAGAATTACCAACATTCATTTAAGATGTCACCTGGAGTAAGGATGCTTTCTCAATGCTTACAGAGTTCGCCAGGAGAGCCTGTTTTCACGTGCTTGTAAAATATTCATTTAGGATGTAAGCATAATAAACAGATTTTGAAAACAAAAAGAAAAAAAACCCAGAAGGTATCATCCAATTGCGAAGATTCTTTCTGGGCGCCTGAAGAGAAATAATTAGAACTTCAGAGCAGCTGGGAGATTTATTGAAATAGAACAGCTACTCGAATGAAACAGTTCCGTACTTTGTAGCGCCATCTTGGGTAAAAGCAGTTTTAAGGCGTGGCATAGACGCAAACGTTTCCTTCACGGATAGTATTCTGAGGTAAACCAGATGGTGTCCAAATTGTGGGCCACTTCGCTGACATTCCCGGACGGGACTTAAAAATACACATAGCACCGTGGATTGTTCGCCACCGTGGTGTAAATGTAACGCGCTCGGCTAGATATCAAGAGATCCGTGGTTCAATTCAACGGCGGCGGCTGAAAACAATTTTTCGGTTGCTATGTGTTTCTGGAACGTGGAAAGAACGAAGTATTTGTTTATTTACTAACGCCACGTATTTGGAGGATTTTCACCTTGGATCTCGCCCTTTGGATTTAGTTGCTATAATATATATATAGCCAGTGCCGTTGTTAATGCCCACCAGATGGAGACGTCTCAGTAGCTGAGCCCATCTTACGGATATATAATGTCTGAAGCTGGCTTAAAAATACACATAGCACCGTGGATTGTTGGCCACCGTGGTGTAAATGTAATGCGCTCGGCTAGATATTGAGAGATCCGTGGTTCGATACCACGGCGGCGGCTGAAAACAAATTTTCGGTTGCTGTGTGTTTCTGAAACGTGGAAAGAGCGAAGTATTTATTTATTTACCTGCGCCACGTTTCTGGAGGGTTTTCACCATCGTGTACCAACATGTTCGATGGGTGAGAGCTCTTGCTGGCCTTCGAAGGGTTTCGACAGTACGGTAGGAGGCATGGGAGATGCGAGTCGTGTGTGCCCGGGCATCACGCTGTTTGAAAAATTGCTCAGTAATGCTGCAAAAGAAATGGCAACACACTAGATCGTACAATATCGTGGACGTACGGTTCATCCGGGAGGGTGGTACGAAGAACTACCAAGTGTGTTCAGCTATCGTAGGAAAGGGCTCTTAAGACAGTTACTCCCGATGTGCGAGCCATGTGCCGTTCCACAGTAAAGGCATGATCCGTACTCTGGCGGGCTCAATTCTAGACACATATCCGCAGATCATCGGCGCCAAGTTGAAACCGTGACTGATCAATGATGACAACCGGAAGCCGCAATTGGACAGCTTGCCACATTGATCGAGCATGACATCACTCCAACCTGTGCTGACGCTGCTCGCGGATCATTGGTAGGCGTCGAACTGGCCTCCTTGTATGTAACCCCCGATATGTAAGTCGTCTTGCAACGGACCGGATGGCCACTTTCGTGTATGCAGACGACGCAATACTGTCACAGATGCTTGTGCGCGATGAATTCGTTTCTGTTAGTCCAACTCTCACAATTGTTCGATATTGTCGTTGGCTTCGGCTTTGCAAAGCTTCCGGGAATCTCGGTTCGTGCCCTCCTGTATTTATTGGCGCCAACATCACCAAATTTTACGATCGGTCGAACCCAAATTCATGGCAATACGACGACTTGACCAGCAGATCTTCAGCCAAATAATATGTCCTCTCTCAAACTTCCGCAACACGAAACCGAAGTTGAGGCATCTCACATTCCGTGGAGGTTAATGTAACAGCAATCCGCTGACAAAATGGTACTTGTTAGCGAGCTGTGCTCTTCATATACAATCCTCGATTGGAGGCTTTCGTTCACTGTGGCGTGCCACTGTTTAGTCATTGGTCGTTGGTTTTTATTCTTTTGTATATTCTACCCTCAGGTTGAGTTTCATCAAGATCTAACTATTTCTTCGTTTGGAAAACAGTGTACATTATGGTGCTTCTTAGTAAAGTTTCTGTTTTCCTTTAATGCATCTGGCAATTACAAAGAACATGTAATTAATCGATCGCTAACGTGTGAAAAATATGAGAGAAAAGGAAAATATTTTCTGCAAAAGTATAAAATCTAGAGCAAAAGCACCAGACCTCTTAGAAACACTAGATTATTTTATAAAATAAATCAGCATTAACTTGTAAAAAATGTGTAGGTGGAAATATTGACATGAAGGTCGTCCTGTGGCTTTTTGGTATGGCAGATTGTAAGATGTAATCAGTACAAAATCTTCTTACGCTCTTTGTACACACTGTAGCATTCTCAGGGAAGCACGTGCATCAGAAATATCAGCCCTTCCTCTACTGACGTCCTTTAATTAGTTATCAAAGTGGTAAAGTCCATTACAACTGGACCACTGAATTCCAAGTGTGTTGAACAAATCTCCACTGATATGTGGCGTAAATACGTCGGTTTCCTTTATTATTGTAATCCTCGCTGGCTTTCATGTGAAAATGCCTTAAAATGATGAGGAACTCAGGCGTGAACTTCATCCTTATCTCCTTGCAGAAAAAAACTCTGGTTTGAGAAGTACGTGAACAGTAATCTTGTTTTAAAAAATGGTATTTCTCCTTGACATATTTTGAAAAATTCAAATCATTATTTGTGTGCCTGCAAAGTACTTAGGACCGCATTCTGCAACTTTCACCAGAAAAACCGGCAAATTGTGACTTTCACAGAAACGAAAAAAATACAAAGTCTCTGTCTTGCTGATGGTTGTCGCGTTACTTATAGGTATGTGAGTTGTGTGCTGTGAAAATTCAGAGAAAACTTTATAGCTCTATTCAGTGATGCACTAGATTAGCGATTCCCAACATTTGTTTTTATTCGCGAACTGTTTTCTTCATTACATTGTTATCCCGAACCCTGCATCTTTTTCTGTTCACAAAATAAGTAATATAAACGTTTAGTACGCATTATCTAGAATGCTCCCAAACTTCCGTATCCTTTCCCGGAAGTTGCCCTAGAAATTCCCCTAACTTCATCACGAAAAATGATTTCATTGATACATATTTTGTAAACCTTAAAGGATTTTCACATCACAAAGTTTAAATATGTATCATAAAAAGGAAAATGATAGTTAAATAACCTGGATATAAGTAGAAAATGTTCCTGAAAGAAATGTTGAGTGATTTATAATAGTCATAAAAACAACAAAATAGTTGCATTAATATTAATACTTGCAAATCAAAGTAAATCATAAAAATAGTGATGTTTCTGGGCTTGTTTAGTAGAACAAAGTGCATCAACATTTGGTTCGACATAACACAAACATAGTTTCAGATCTTATTCAGCATCAAGTTTGTTTCGTTATTTTCACTTCAACGAGATGTTGGTAGAGGAAGTTTTCTCGCACATATAAGTAGTTGAAATCGCAAAAGTATTTCAACAACCTTGTTACTGAAGGATGGATAATTTGAGTTTAACGAAAGCCAAAAATCTGTAAGGCTGTCACTCTTGAACTATGTTTGAAGACCAAATCAATTGAAATCAATAAGACTTTTTTCCAGTTGTAGAGAAGTCAGCAGCCAACGATATGAAAGAATCCTCAACTGGATTACAAGTCCAATTAAGTTTCTTGGAAATTTAAAAGTCACAATTTGGCACCTCAAAGGATATTTGGTATTGTTCGTAACGATCTGGTATAAACTCGGTTCATTTTCTATCAAATCGTTATGTATGGTACTAAAATATTCGGTAGTGTTCTCAATAACGTCTTCCTAGATATGGAACTTTGTTAGCATACTTGATCTTGAACAATCGAATTAATTGCATTTAAAAATTGGAATGATAAGTTAAGTTCGTTTATTTCAAAAAACATATCTTCCCAATTTATTATTCTTCGAAACAATGTGAGATCTGTACACCAACTAAGATGAAAAAGGTTATCTTCACATAAAAACAAATGAATAAAAGAAAAGCATTCAATTTTTTCTGAATTCAAACAAACGCGTAAGCATTCAATTTTTTTCTTAATTCACAAACGGCTATAAAAAGAGGCAAGAGTATAAATTACCCATACTAGAATGTTGTATAACTTTTCATTTTCTAACATAAAAGTAAAAACTGTTAAAAAAGTGTGCTCGTTGAACGTCCAAAAACAGAATTCACTATATATTACGATACTTTAAATCTCTAAGAAAATGTGCAAGTATGACTGTAGAAAACCTCGTTTCATAAATATGTATGATATTTTAATGCATTTCAGTGCTTTTACTTCATGGAAATCAATTGCCACTACACTGCAAAAAATTAGGTCACACGTCAGAGCTCGTGGTTTTTATCAAATACCTTATTTTAAGTATCATTTTGGATAACAAAATCCACGCCTCGAGATATAAACCTGATTTTAAGTTGATTTTTAAACACACTTTAGTTTTGCATATAAATCACCTGTCGAGAGAGGGAGAGGCAAATTAAACTGAAAGAATAGAAATCAGGGATAACTTGTACGTGGAAAATGTGATGCAGCCAACCCGATCGCTAATGGAGTTCTCACCTTTCAGCATGCATGTGTAAGTAGGACGAAATTACTGCATTCTCGTAGAAAGTAATTCGATATAAATATGGATAAACGCCGTGAGTTTACAGACTTTGAAAGAGGGATAATAGTGGATGCAAAAGCATGGGTCATTCTGTGACATTGGTGGTACTGGATTTGTAGTATCCTCGTTCGACATTACCCATATTTCATCAAGAACACGCCACTGCCGGAAAAATATGAAATTTCAGAAAATACTGTAGACAGAGGAAGGTTGTACATGAAAATCACAGTGGACGTCTGATTCGTAAAATGCCTACCAACTAGAGAGGCGTTCGCCACTGATTCGTAAAATGCCTACCAACTAGAGAGGCGTTCGCCACTGATTCGTTCGAAAAGGCAGAATCAGCAATCCCAGTCCTTGAGGAACGAATCTTTTCTAAAAAATCGTTTCTGCAAAACAGCAGATTCCCTCAATGAATCATTCAGAATAACTTTTCACAGTATTATTTTCCTAGTGAACACCCGCACATTTATTGTGGCACCATGCTATCTGTAACTATTTGCTGTGGTGCGGTATTGTTATAGCTAACAAAAGAAATAGTGGGGATTAACTCGCAAGTAAGTTGAATGTTTGTGACAGGAGAAAAATGTCACCACACAAAGTTATATCAAGCCGTGATAAAATTGGTTCTGGGTATCGTCACGCCGTTTCCGGTTCCTAGGGTAACTTCAGTCCACCATTGAAAGCGCCTACAAGGGATATGCAAGCCTCAAAACCGTAGATTCATATTCAAGATTAGGAGAATGTCTTCAAGTCTGATGAATCTCGTTTTCTGTTACAATATGGGAACAGCTGGGTATTGTGTGACGTTTACCTAGGGAAATGCTGCACCAGGATGGTCCATGGGAAGAAAATAAACCTGGGTGGAAGTGCAAATATTTGGCAATGTTCTGCTGGAAATTCCTTTGTGTACACATTCACGTTCTGGAAACTGTGATGTCTACTCCCTACTTAAACATCATTGCACATTTCATCCTTTCATTGCGGAGGCATGTCCCTCTATCTGTTCCTTGTGTACCAAGATGTTGAGACATGGATAACGGACCGGAATGTTCAATAGTTGTTTGTGGAACTTGGGATTTATTTCCAGGTTTTTGTTTATCCGCCAGGTTTCGCAAACGGCAATCAAATCGAGCACCTATGGTTTGTGCAGGTCTGCAAATCCGATCTTAAATCTAAGGCAACTCATTCACGTAACTTACAAGAGTTAATCCTTTAAGAGGCGGATGCACCAGAAACAAATTTGGCACAGTGTTTTCTGCGTTCTCCAAACAGAAGTGGTCACATATACCGGGCGAGTTTTATGAAAACTACTTGTTTCCACGACAAACAATTCCATTCACTTCTGATCACAAACAACAGCATTGATCAGAAAAATGTCACTGTCAGAAAGCTGTCTCTGTGCCAAGGCATGATGGGCAATCCACAACCGAAAGCTAAATCTCCATTACCTAAGGCATGACGCTAATCACTATGACACGGATATCATGTCACTGGGTAGAAACAACTGACTCAATATGCTCCCTATGTTTTTTCAGGTTCGTCGCCATTGTCATAGCATATTCGCAAGTAACAAGTGGATGACTGTCAATCATCCGTCAAAATGACCAGTTTGAATAACATAGCTAAAGGGGAAAGCAATGTTTTCTGGTACTCAGATGTACTCCTTCCATCCGCGTTCAGCTCTCATTTAGACAACAAATACATTATTGTGAAGTTATTTCAGCCGATTTTATTCACTCCGAGAATATTCGTCTCGCCTGTTAAAGGGTTAACGTATCTGCTGGTAACGATGTGTTACCAGATACCGCATGACACATTTAGATATCTTGAAGCGTCGATGCCTTATCATGTGATGAATATTTCAGAAGCAATTTGCGATCAAAGCCATGTTAGCTAGGGAGTCGTAATGTCTTCGTCATTAGTGTGTCTGTGCGTGGGTGTGTGTGGGTATTAGGGTGGAGCGAAAAACCCTTTTTTTTTATTTGAAACGTCACCATGTGCAATAGTGACGATTTTATTACTGAAATGGCCCCCCGAAATATGGATGACATTTTTTGATATCTTAGGCTGCCCCAAGAACCTCGAAGTTTGTAAGTTATAGGGAAAAATGGTTTACTAACACCCGCTTTTTCTATTTTGTAAATATAAAAAACAACTGTGTCACCATGTTATTTAATATCATCTTTGAGTGCATAAACACGGGTAAAAGTTTAGCAGACCTGAGTTAATTTCTTAGGCTTCCCCAGATCCCTTAAATTATAAAATTTTTGCCAAAAATGCCTTGATAAGTTGCGTAAGCATTAAGTTCGACAGCAGCCTTATTGTTACCAATTTGGGCTTAACATTAACAATCCCCCCCCCCCTCCCTATCTCATACTTTCTGGAAATCTCTTGTTGTTGATTTTCAGAAACATAGATTGCTGTTTTGCGCTTTGCTTTGTTTTTGTTACCTTTTTCATCTTAGCCGACCCCCTCTCTCACAGCGAAGCTCTGTTTGCGAACTCGCTGAGTCATCTCATCACAGTCGCACAGGTCCGTTTGGGACAGAGTGTTGGCGGGTTTGCGTCATAATGATGCCACAGTTTCTTTCAATCTTAGTGACGTTGATTGGATCGTACCGGCATTTTCGTTTTGTCGTCCAACTACTTAAGATAGCTGAAACAAGAAATAAAGCTGATTGCTCTATGATTGCTCGGGAGTTATAAGGAGATGCATGAAAATGTGTTGCCTACTTACGAAGATGTAATTCGCCATTACTATCTTGTGAGGAATATTCTTAGGCAGGAAGGTGGAAATTATAAGCCTGTTGCAGCAGAAATAGCACGTATTGTCGCGGACAAAGTGCTAAGTATATGGAAGAAAGCATCTCTTCCAACATCTCTCCACAAATCTGTTGCAAAGCGTATTACCGCATACAACACTGAAATCCGAAAGCTGCAAAAACACGCTGCAAGAATGGATGAAACCTACCGAAAGAAGATTGAACAATTTCGTGCAGATTCGCAACGTATCTTTGACATATGCTCATGCAAGTGCAAATGTTTTAGAACCTGCAAATGCAGCTTTGCAAAAAGGTACCCGTGAAAGAGCGAGACTTTCTGATGGACCAGAGAACAAACAAAAGAATGATAGTAGACGTACTTGACGCAAAACCTCCAGTGTACTGAAGAAAAAAAACAGCTCGAAAGAGTGATAGGGAAGATCATGTCCGTAAGAAATTACAGAAAATTGCACCACTGAAATTTGCCCTGCGAGTCGAGGATGATATTTCAGAAGATGATACAAATACTAATTCTGCAGGAAAACCAGACGAGCCGGGTCCTAGTCATATTTTGGCCTCGGAGAAAGATTACGATTTCACTCCACGTCATTTTTCGAAACCTAGGCGTCAGATGACACTCTGCATTTTCTAGAAAGTGCGATAGGCGAGGCCTCAGCAACCGAGCGGTAGCTGATCTTGCGTCTGCGTTGCTTCATGATATAAGTGAACCGGTTCATTCGAAAGAATGTAATGTATCTGTTATTGACCGGCATAAAGTACGACGAGAAAGGAAAAAGACCCGTCAAACAATTCAAGATGAGGTAAACTTGACTGGGTGCAAGATTGTAGCTATATTTTTGGACGGAAAAAGGGATGAAACTCTTACGAATACACAGACAGATGATGGCAAGTGGCACAAGAGAAAAGAATGGGAGGAGCATATTACACTTGTTGAAGAACCGGGTTCAGTCTATTTGGGACATTTTGCACCGAAGATCAAGAGTGCAAGGGACATTTCCGACGGTATCTTGAGCTTACTGATCCAGAAGGCATTTGACTTGTCGGAGTTAGTCTTTATTGGAAGTGACGGGGAAGTGATTAATACCGGCGCAAATGCAGGTGTAATTACGCTCCTTGAAGAGAAGCTCAATTCTCCCGTACACTGGATTATATGTCAACTCCATTTTAATGAACTGACTTTACGCCACCTCACTGAAGCACTTGATGGGAAAACAGCAGGTCCAAGAGGATTTAGTGGATTGATTGGAAGCGCCTGAAGACGTGCGCAAACCTTCCTATCGTTAATTTCCAGAAATTTGAAATTTCGCTTTAGTCCGGCATTAACTATGGAGATCTTAGCTCGGATCAACTTTATTTGTGGGAAATTTGTAAGACAGTCTCTGCAGGTGATTGCCTACAAGATCTCGCAATACAGGATCCTGGAGCACTTGCACATTCCCGTTGGCTGACCCTCGCAAATCGCATTCTGCGTTTGTATGATGGAACTAGTGATCCAACACCACAACTTGTCTCATTAGCCACCTTCATGTTGAAAGTATATGCACCATCGTGGTTCACGATAAAATGTAACGGTACCTTTAAAGATGATCCAAGAAATTTGCAGCTTTTTATATTTAGGTTTCAGTATCTTCCAGATAATTTAAAGGATATTGTAAAAAGAGTCGTGCAAGACAACGCGTATTTTGCCCATGCAGAAAACTTGCTCGCTGCAATGTTCTTCGACGACAGAAAGTATGTCCGTGAGCTTGCTGTTCGACGTATCATGAAGGCCAGGAAATCTTCCGAACGAACAACTACCATTAGGAAGTTTCGGATTCCTAAACTGAATTTCCAGAGCAATGATTATATCGACCTAATCGACTGGCAAGGGTGTAATGTGACTGAGCCTCTCATCACACGGAAGAGGAAAGACGATGAGCTGCTGGAATTACTACAGTCGGATAAATATCCAAGTTCTTGCCACGAATTTACAAAAATACCCTGCCATTCTCAGGAAGTAGAGAGGATGGTTATGATTGTAACAGATTCTTGTGCTCATGTGTGCGGCCTGCTTGCAAGAGATGGATTCATCAGAGCATAAAGTTTGATAGGAAGCTGATGCCAAGTTTTGAAAAAAAGTCGGATTTCCAAGTGAAATAAACTCACTCCTCAAGTTATGCTACTAGGTAAGGCTGGTGTCTATCTATCATATTTACGTAACGTATGCCATTTTTGGAGAAATATGACAAATCTTTAGCTTTTTGGGGAAGCCTAAGAAATTAACTCACGTCTGCTGAATTTTTACCCGTGTATATATACTCAAAGGTGATATTAAATAGCATGGTGACAAAGTATTTTTTTTATATTCACAAAATGGAGACAGCGGGTGTTTTTAAACCGTTTTTCCCTATAACTTTCAAACTTCGAGATTCTTGGGGCAGCCTAAGATATCAAATAATGTCATCCATATTTAAGGGGGTCATTTCAGTAATAAAATCGCAACTATTGCACATGGTGACGTTTCAAATAAAAAAAAAAAGTGTTTTTTGCTCCACCTTATTGGGTATTGCTTTTGCCCCAGAAGCTTTGCCACTAAAACTTGTAGCACGCTTTTTACTGAGTCATTTAAAACATGTAATCTCACCTGTCTAAACCACAATTAAAATGACACATAGTTGCACATCTAGGCTTTCTCATAGTATGTCATTGTTTTCCGTGATGTGTAAGTTCCCCTCTTAGAGTTATTTGGCTATGGGACTGTGCGTTTAGGGCCTTCAGTGTTGTGTTCATTCCAAGCTTTGATATGAATAACATTACTACGCGAAAGACAATTGAACCAAGTTACGTATTGGTGAAATCACGATCGAAGGGGTGAAACTCATTTTAACGAACAAGCTCCGATTCTGCTGGCGTGGGGACTCGGTAAGTTTTACTGTGGTCGATTGCAGATAGGAACATGAGATCTAGTCAATAAATGAATTGAGATATTATACAAAATTGAGAACATTTTACAAAAAGTGAAAAAGCAGCCCCCATTGTTCTGAACCGTTTACTAGATCCTGCCAAGTTGCAAACCAAAACCTAGATGTTATACGATATTGCTCTTAGTGAGCGAACATTTCTGTCAATTTTTTCCTAGCAACGAAGACCATCGTTTTACTGTTTTGGGTTCATTTTGGTGGATTCAAAAAATGTGTCCTGTCGCACAATTTTTAAATACAGGCCCACCCACGGGCATTGCAATGTGATACAGAAATGTGATCATACCAAATTTCTTTTATTCCTGCATTTTATGTACCACTTTTTAAAGGTAATTTACTGAATACTTTTTTGTGAGCTAAAAGAAAAAAACAATATAAATATAATATTTTGCAAACATGTCGCGGAATGAAAATTTTCACATCCTGTTGTCATCGTGTTACAAAAAAAAAGTTCTGAGAAATATGTTACCCAAATTTTCTAAATTAAGAAAAATATTTATAGACGTTTCCTCCTAGGTTATAAAAGAACTGAATTACTGAAAACAAACAGTTCAAAATAATATATCACCCAGCAAAAGAAGAGTGTGGTGAAGTACGAAAAACAGGATAAAAGAACTGACGCAACTCCATTTTGTTATTATTTTTTCTAATTTCTTTCAATGTTAGCTGTTCTAACAAAATATATTTGAAACATAGATTATGTAATTGTATGCGAGAGAATTCGTCAAATGTTACCGCATTGTAGGTTATAACTGTTCCAAGACGTTTCAGAAAATAGATAATTAGACATAAACCTTTCCTTACATATTCAGATATTTTATTTCGACAAAGTGTATCTAAAGGCATAAAATATATCTTCGAATTGGTGCTACGAAGGAACAGTGGACATGGAAAATGTCACACGAGGCAGTGTTCGTCGGAGCATCATGCAGAATTGCATGTACGTGTTGATAATAGGGAATATAAATTATTGCAGATGCGAAGAAATCTTGTGATACGCAAGGGAAATAAAAAAGCCAACCTGCTCCTTATGGCAAATCTTGGTCTTTCTCGGCTGGGCGTGTTGACCAATGCATCGGAGTGATTTTTCTGACGAAAGGGGGTACAGAGTGAGAATGCATGGTCAACGTCATCGGAAAAACGGTCATCTTTATCAGTGGTTTCATCATAGGGCTGAGGCTTTCCCTAAGTCTGGCTTTCCTGCGACTCATTGTGATGGAAACTCTTCTAAACAACAACTACGGCGATTTCAGACGAAAAACGGCTTCTCAAAAGACGCTTCTGCAATTATCTCTGTACATATTAAAACTTTCAAACAATGCACAGCCGCTTTGTGTTGTATCTAAATATGTATGTGTGGGAGTGAATGGTGTTTTATCAGAATGGTTCCGTATTGGTGCAGGAGTCAGGCAATGTTGTGTAATGTCACCATGGCTGTTTAATATATCTATGGATGATGGCATGCATGATGCCAAAATAGACACTACTGCTTTATGCCTTGGTGATATCCGTGTGTGCAGATTGCTGTATGCTGATGGCACTGTCCTGTTGGCAAAGAGCAAAAGGAAGTTGCAGCGTATATTGTCCCGGATGTACGAAATTTGCATGAAATTCAAACTGAGTTTAAATAAGAGAAAAACCAAAGTTATGGTTTTTGAGAGAGGAACTGATCGCACTAATTGGAATGTAAGTGTAAATGGCACAGTGATTGGCCAGGTAAATGAGTTTGTGTGTTTAGGTAGCATGTTTGACAGAGAGAAGAAATTGGATGGTGAAATTAGTAGGCGGGTGAATTTTTCATTGAAAGTCATGGCTGCTCTGGGAGATTTTTACAGGAATAATATATTTTCAAGTGAGTCCCACATGGCTGTATATTAAAGTGTAATTGTTCCTACTCTGATGTATGGCTGGGAAACCAGGGTACTGCAGCAGAAACATAGGAGTCGTTTGTGTGCTGGAGAAATGCGTTACTTACTTTTGTGGCAAGACACCTTCTTATTGTGTGAGGAATGAGGATGTGTTGCAGTTATGTAAAGTGAAACAAAATGTTGTTCGTCATGTGGAGACTAATATGCTTCGGTGGTTTAGAAATGTTGGAAGAATGAGGGATGAGATGCTTACTAAGAAAATATTTTTAGTCTAATTGGCAGGAAGGAATGGCTGAGGAAGGCCACGGAAGTCATAGGAGGATCACATTCAGGAGTGTATGCATGAGAAAAAGATTATGAGTATGAAGTATTGAAGGTTTTGTGTACCGCGTGTGATGGATGTCAGTGAAGTCCGAGTTGTATATCAAGATCGCTGTAAATGGAGAAGTCTGATACAACAACAGTAAGCAAAAATTATCTGGTAGTATGCATATCTGTTTGGAGCTAACCTCTGAATCTCAGAGAACAGCTTAGGGATATGCATGTAAATGTGCATCCGCATATGGACTGCATTTGCGAGTTCTGGGAAGATAAAGAGCTTCTAGAAAGATACAGCTGTATTTTTCTCAGTAATCTGTCCAATACCAGCGTGAAACTGCGTCACAATGGGAATAATGATCTATTTCCCATATTTTGAGACGTTCATGTTCCCTTTACAAACACACAGAGATGTGTGGTCATGAAAACACAGTCCTGCCCAGACCAGAAGTGACTGCTGATGGAATAGGTCGGACGGACTGCTCGCAGTGCGGTGTTGCATTCGTGTACCGGATTTCTTCCACACGTGTCCTCGTCTAGTATCAAGAAAAGGAGAGAAAAAGGATTCGTCTGCTAAACGTTCCTTGTGTCACTCTGTATTTCATGACATGCACTGTTTAACGCAGGTAAATCTTCAACAACGACAAGCTGATTCCAATGCTACACAGCTCACCGTGCTCTGTACTCTGAGTCCGTAATTGTGAAGGCGGTTTCGTACCGTTTCCCTACATACTGTGTCCCCAGAAGAAGCTTGAAGTGATTTTCGGTGTTGCGTACTGGTGATGTTAAGACTATTTTCCCACCACTCATTCTCAGCAAACGATCTTGCCTTCTGGTGGTTATCCTCGGTTAATTACTCCTGGGTGGATCTACAAAATTTCGATGACGCAGAAATCTTGTGTGTAGCTTACAAGGTAATTTTCTTTCCGCTGTAACTTAGTCTTTACATCAGTAGTTGCGTTATGTGTGCTAAATCAATGCAATATTAGAAGGTACTCATACACCTTAAAGGAAAGAGTTCAAGTAGTATTTACAAATACTTTCATTTTGCGTGCATGGGTTGTGGTCCACACTTACATATGGTTTACTGGCTTATTCGATACAATATCAGTTATTTAACATCCAAACACAATATAACAGCAATTCTATCACCAATAACATCAATCATTAATCTCCCGTAAACAACCGCTGCATTGCCTTTTTATCTATCGTTCTGATACGGCCACACATACGTCTCTAGTTCCGACCTTAGAGTGTGCCCAACATTATTCTCGCTTGATGGAAAAGACATAACGTTAAGTTTTGAAAATGTCTAAGAGAACGAACTCAAATTTACATAGAAAAAGAAAATCAAAGGAAAGTTAAAATAGAATATACGTTACAAGCCGTTCTCCTATACTTTTAGAACTTCGCATAAAAGATATAATATACAATCGACGAGCACATTGCGTTTGAGATTAAAATAAAACCTAATACCCTCAATTGTTTTCCAGAAGCTTAAGGTTTCGTCTTCCAACCAAACTGGAATCAGGTCACAATCCTGGATGCCATAAGTGTGACGTTTGTTTTTCCAGTGGGTCTGACTCTTCGCCGAGGCACCATTTTTCAATTTGTTACATGCGAGTTTATCAATGTGGTCCTGAAAGTCCAAAACAAAAGAAAAACTAAACCTGAGATACGCATTTAAATAGAAGAGTTTTAAGTTTTATGAAAAGTAAAGATAAATGATATATTATCGATAAAATGATATATTATCGATAAAATGCTCAATCATTACAATAAACAATATAGTTTTAAAAATTCATTTGAGATCGGTATCTCATTGCGAGTGTGTGTTTTTCAGGCATTACTACCTTTGAGTATTCTTGTGAATCGTTATGTGATTTTTTTTTAAGTTTTTAAACATAGCCCCTAAAATAAATTGCTGAGAGCAAGAGAGGTTGCAAGAGAAAATATCAACTTAGATATCAATCTAAAGCTTGATTTCATGGTTGAGGTCGAGTAAATAATAAATTCTTATAAGTGGTTTTGTAATATGTGTACGAAAAGATATTGCTGGGGCCTTGAACCAAACAGAATGAAAATAAAAAAATAGAACATAGAGAAATGTTCAGAAAATGTATTTATCTTACCAAAAATTCTATGAAGAAGATATGCAAAACCCAGGAAATTCTTGTTCATTTGGATTTAAAGCTCGGACTGGTTACAGGGGCAATGTTAAAATGAAAAGCATTTAATTTTCAAAAGCAACTTCAAGTTAGTGTGATTTTACTGCCTGCATGGGCAGAAGGGTGGAAGAAAAGATATGGAGTGCATCAACTAAATATTTGTGCAAGAAAATATTCATTAGACTTGGAAACCACTGAAACATTCAGAAATTAATTAACTACACAACAACATAGAAAATGATAATCTTACATACCACCAACAGTAAAACTGTGATGAGACAAGATCAAACTATAAACAGCTTCCGTTAAAACACTATGGTCTAGCTTCTAAAAATCAGCTCGAGCCTTGAAAAACGCAAAAAATAGGTAACTTGATTGCTGCAATACATCTGTACAGCATACATCACTCCTTGTAGTGGATAGGAAATCTGGTAAACCAAAAGTTTCCACACACATGTCGCAAAATTTACTTGATTTTATGTAAAGGTCAGAAAAATAATTGGATGACTGTGAGGTAATCATCCCCTAAATAGAAAACAATTTTTTCTATTGCATGCATCGACAATCTGACCATGAAACTACATTAATGCTGAAGAAACTTCTACGTTTTGCTTTTTATTTGAAAATAACAGAAAAAGTTTTAAAATTGATAGTTATTTATGCGAAGAACATCATTTTACCCTCATCCCCCTTTTTTTTAAATCGCTCATTTTCTGTTCGAAATTATTGTTCCAAATTAACATCATCGATTCAGTTCAAGATTACTTGAATTTCATGGCCTGCGGATGGTGAGAACGATATTAACTTAATTAGACAATCTGGGTATTATACGAAGAAGGAAAATGTACTTTGAATACGTATCTAAGGGAATGTAAGTCTTTCTAATGTGCATGTTAATTCGTCTCTGCAACGTTCTACCCTGTTTTTAGGAAGCGACTATATTCGTTCGAGTTGATTTCATCACTTTTTGCTAACCACTGGTTAATTTGGTCCAGCCGGTAAAAGGATAAAGAAGGAGGAACTGTTCTTAATCCCTTCACTGTCACACGGCAATCACTAAACTGCGAAATACCGAAACAGCAAAAATAAGTCATGGATGTTATAATACTAGTACAAGCCACCAACGGTAACAGGTAACTCGGATACAGTTGGAAAATTTTGAGCAAAGCAATTGCAAAATCTAAGCTTATTAAAGCGTCTATTATAACAGATTCTAAAAAAATCGAACAAGTAAAGTTTATGACTTTCGAAACAAAAGTACGAAACATTCTAAAATTCTAAAAAAGAAATGCATAAAATTTATCATGAACTACTTTCCTTCACGCCTTCACGTTGGTTGTGATCAGGTTGCATGTAAACAAGGCGGAAAGATACACTCAGATCGAGAACCACGTTATTCATTTCTATCTCAAAAGACAGACACACACACACTCATACCCAAACTTCCTTTTATTACACTGCTGGACAATTGCTAAGGACGGATCATAAACGGCTACATAGCGCATAAAAAGTAAGTGTGGTTGGATACCAAGTGAAATAAAATAATGTCAGAATGCCAGGACATTACAAGAAAGACAATGTATTGTGCTCTGAAATCCAGAAGGCTTTGGAACGTGTTCAAGGGACAAACAGACCATTTTGTGCAGAATACGTAAACGTGAAAAAAATGCAATTACCGCCCGCAGGCGTTCCGGCGTAAGATGTCAATATGGGATATGGCCACCATGGAGGGCGATGCAAGATTCCACACGTCGTGTCATGCTTTGCACAACATTATCAAACAGCTGTTGGGGTAATTTATCCCATTCCTCTGTCAGTGCATGGATGAGGGTGTCCTTGTTCATTGGAGGGCATTGGCGACCAGCAAGACTCCTCCCCAAAGCATCTCACACATTTTCAATGGGATTCAGATCTGGAGAACGTGCTGGCCATACGAGATGTTGAATATCCTCGCTCTCATGACACTCCTGGACAGCGACTGTTCGATGACATGTTGCGTTGTCGTCCATGAAAATGAATCTATCACCGACAGCACCACGGAACATGCGAACATGAGGTAGCAGAACATCATTAATGTATCATTGGCCAGTCATAGTCCCAGTTGGAAGCACATAGAGGGACGTACGGCCATTGATCATGATGCCAGCCCATACCATGACACTACATGTCGGATATCCTGTATGTTTGCTGTATGTTTTCTGGACAATATGCAGTACCACTATCACGCCAGATCAGTTGTCGTCGACAATCAGACGATAGACTGTATCTACTCTCATCTGAGAAGAGGACAGCAGACCAGTCGTTATCAGTCCAATTGCGATGTTGATGGCACCATTGCAAACGGGCGGTACGGTGACGTCTGGACAGTGGGATGCACACAACAGGAGGGCAGGCGTATAGTCCTCCTTCATGCATACGTCTGGCGACAGTTTTTCGGGAGATCCGCTTGCCAGAAGCAGCCATAAACTGATTTGCTACCTCACTAGCTGTGCTGCGCCGGTGTCTTTTTGTTGATTGCACTATGTACCGATCTTCTGCAGGTGTCGTACTGCGAACACGACCTCCCCGTGACGTTTGCTACACTCTCCATTTGTTTGAAATGATTTCCAAAG
This sequence comes from Macrothele yani, assembly GCA_039090855.1. Lineage (NCBI taxonomy): Eukaryota > Metazoa > Arthropoda > Arachnida > Araneae > Macrothelidae > Macrothele > Macrothele yani. Next base: position 27,182,655 of record CM077033.1, read on the forward strand.
CCTTGAAACAACACTGTGGCTGACGTCGGACTCCCTGGTAACATCTGTTATTTTTCCCCCTTCTTCAATCTTGCCAATAATATGGCCACGCGTAAAATCATCGATGTGATGTCGGGAAGACATACTGAAAATTGCAAGTTCGTCAATTGATTCTTTTCCTTTTAACTTTGCGTTTGAACAACAACGGTCAATACGCGTCAAATCCTTTATATCTCTTATCAGCGCTATGACGTCACGAACAAGTTCGGCAATCCAAAATTTGCATACGCACAACACGTCTTACTGTATCCCGCACTTATGCTAATTTCCACATTTTCCTGCCTTCCATTTTATGGTTGCTATCGTTGCTATTGTCATCCGTCCTAAGCAATTGTCCGGCAGTGTATTATAGATTAAGAAAGTGTTGAGCTAAGTGACGGAGTCTTTACATTTCTTCATTTTTCGATTCAAGCTATTTTTTAGATTAATTTCGTGAGCCGACTCTCGTGAAACTGTTCAATTAAATTCCCATCTAGTTTTAATTGAAATTCCTCAATGACACGCAATTTCGTGATTCGGAAAGAGTCGAAACCTGTACATGCAAAATGTCCACTTTTTTTTTTTGATTGCAGGTTTAACGACCACCATGAGCAACTCAATGGGCTATAAGCAGTCGTCCGTCCCTAATTTTGGGTCACTGGTTCCAGGGAAGGGAGAGAGCCAGTGCCTTAAGACAAACACAACATCCATGCCTCACTGGGATTCGAACCCGGACCTCGTTCGGACGAATGATCAGAGGCCATCGCTTAGACCACTGCGCCACCGGGGCGGCCAATGTCCACTCGCATGTTAAAAATCATGGTGACCGGATGTGTCATGTCGTATCAATGCCCGTACAACTAATTATCCCGAGTCACATATAGTAAGCAGATTGTTTCAATTATTAACACTGGTCAGTTTTTTATAGGTCATTATTTTTATATGACACGAGCAATCACCATGAACCCCATGTCACTTACCATGAACTTCCTTTTCTCTGTGGCAAGTGTCACCACGATCTGCTGAAGATATTTGGAGGATATAGGTAACAAACGACCTCTTTTCAACACCTGGAAAACCCCTAAAAAGACACGTTTTTGGACGATTATTCATCAATGACTCGGAATGACAAATACACAGTTTACATGGACCAGGAACATCAAATATTAGTCATCGCTTTTCCACGTTTATAATTAGGTCACGGAAATATTCTTATCGGCCACCACCGGGAATCGAACCCAGGGTCTTCAGTTACGCGCCGGATATGCTTCCAGTGCACCACAGCGGCATCAAAATTATCCAGACTGACAAACGGCAAACAGCCAAACCTCATGGTAGGATTGCTTCTTTAGCGCCCCGCACAATGCTGGGGGTTCTGCACAGATGAACAACAGCAACTGAACAAATAACTAGAAGGCGAATGAATGACAAATACACCGTTGACGTGGACCAGGATCTTCAAACAGAAGTCATCGCTCTTTTCACGTTTATAAGTGAGTCATGAAAAACTTATCACTGGCCGCCACCGGGAATCGAACCCAGGGTCTTCCAGTTGCACGCCGAATATGCTTCCACTGCACCACAGCGGCCTCAAAATTATCCAGACTGACAAACGGCAAACAGCCAAATCACATGGCAGGGTTGCTTCTTTAGAGCCCCGCACAATGCTGGGGGTTCCGCACAGATGAACAGCAGCAACTGAACAAATAACTAGAAGGCAAATGAATGACAAATACACCATTGACGTGGACCAGTATCATCAAACAGAAGTCATCGCTCTTTTCACGTTTATAAGTGAGTCATGAAAAACTTATCACTGGCCGCCACCGGGAATCGAACCCAGGGTCTTCCAGTTGCGCGCCGGATATGCTTCCACTGCACCAAAGCGGCCTCGAAATGCTCCAGACCCACAAACGACAAACAGCGATACCACATGGCAGAGTAGCTTCTTTGGAGCCCCGCACATTTCTGGGGATTCATCATAGATGAACAACAGCAACTGAACAAATAACTAGAAGGCTAATGAATGATAAATACAGAGTTCACGTGCACAAGGAACATCAAATAGAAGGCATCGGTCTTTCCACGTTTATAAGTGAGTTACGGGAAATAATCATCGGCCACCACCGGGAATGGAACCCAGTGTCTTCCAATTAAGCGCCGGATATGCTTCCACTGCACCATAGCGGCCTTGAAATTCTCCAGACTCACAAACGACAAACAGCCAAACCACACGGCAGGGTTACTTTTTTGGAGCCCCGCATAATCCTGGGGATTCACCACAGATGAACAGCTGCAACTGAACAAATAACTAGAAGGCTAATCAATGATAAATACGCAGTTCACGTGCACAAGGAACATCAAGTAGAAGTCATCGCTGTTTCCACGTTTATAAGTGAGTCACGGAAAAAATATCATCGGCCACCACCGGGAATCGAACTCAGGTCTTCAAGTTCCGCGCCGGATATGCATCCACAGCACCACAACGGCTTAGAAATGCTCCAGACTCACAAACGACAAACAGCCAAACCACATAGCAGGGTTGCTTCTTTGGAGCCCCGCACAATGCTGGGGATTCACCGGAAATCAACTGCAGCAACTGAACAAATAACTAGAAGGCGAATGAATGATAAATACACAGTTCAAGTGCACAAGGAACATCAAATAGAAGTCATCACTCTTTACACGTTTATAAGTGAGTCACGGAAAAATTAACATCGGCCGCCACCGGAAATCGAACCCAGGGGCTTCCAGTTACGCGCCGGATATGCTTCTACTGCAACCCAGCGGCCTCGAAAATCTCCAGACCCCAAAACGACAAACAGACAAACCACATAGCAGGATTGCTTTTTTGGAGCGCCGCACAATGCTGGGGATTCACCACAGATGAACAGCAGCAACTGAACAAATAACTAGAAACGGAATTTTGGGAATCGAAAGGTGTCAGAACCTGACTATGGACAATGTCCAATCGCATGAAACAAAAACACGGTGATCGGATGTGTCATCTCGAACCTATGCCCAAAGAACTAATTGTCTCGATTCTCTTAAAGAAGGCTCCGCTCAATTAATAAAAAAGGAAATTTGAGGATAATACGTATTACTCATATTTGACAGCTAAAAAATTCTATTCCTTAAAATATGTGTGTATGTCCACAATTGCTTTACACAATGTACTCCGTGTGTGCAAGAAATACACAAGTCAGCTATGGTTATATCTCTTGTGATACTTTCGTTTCGTTGAGTATGAAATTATTAGAATTGTTTCTGTCCACATCATTCATGCTTCATTTAGTAATTCTGCATATCCGGTAGCGCAGTGGTCTAAGCGATGGCCTCTGATAATTCGTCCTAAAAGGGGTCCGGGTTCGAATCCCGGTGAGGCATGGATGTTGCGTTTGTCTTACGGCACTGGCTCTCTCCTATCCCTAGAACCAGTGGCCCTAAATTAGGGACGGGCAATTGCTTATAGCCCATTGAGTTGCTCACGATGGTCGTTAAACCTCCAATCAAAAAAAAAAAATTAGTATTTAAATCTCAAAAATGTATTCCCAAATTAATCAGGAAACTTTCCTGTGTGAAATAGCGTTTTCCACCAGATGTGTAGAGATAATGCGGTATTAAAATATAATACCATTCTCAAAAGCGCTAGTATGCATATTTTGATTCAATAGGGAATTTAACGTTGTATTTAAGAAAAAAAGGAAGACAGTGGAGCTTATTCTTTGAGGTAATCTATGTTTAAGAACTTAATATTTACAGCATATTTCAAGTTAATTGTTTCGGCATCGGATATTTTCTTCATAAAAATATCAATCATCTCTGCGAAATAAACTGAAGGAAAAAAAATCCCAACACCACGAAAAAATTGTTGTAGAGGAATGAAATGGCGGCAATACATTTGTATAGGTAACATATTTAATCGATTAAGGTTTCAAGATCACAGCTTAATGTAAGAGCGATAAGATCCATTTTAAATGTGAAATGCGGGTACATTAATAACCGGTTTAACAGCCAGAATGTTGAATGCAAGCACGCAAACTGTTCATGCATTGTGTCGTACAGGTGCTGGATGTCAGTTTGTGGGATGGAGTTCCAAGCCTGTTGCACTTGGTCGGTCAATTCAGGAACGGTTAATGCCGGTTGGGGGTGATGCTGAAGTTGTCGTCCAATGATGTCCCATACGTGCTCGATTGGTGAAAGATCTGGTGATCTAGCAGGCCACGGCAACATGTCGACACTCTGTAGAGCATGTTGGGTTACAACAGTGGTATGCGTGCGAGCGTTATCCTGTTGGAAAATACCCCCTGGAATGCTGTTCATGAATGGCAGCACAACAGGTTGAATCACCAGACCGACGCACAACTGTGCCGTCAGTGTGCGTGGGATAACCACGAGACGGCTCTAGCTGTCATAGGAAATTGCTCCCCAGACCATAACTCCAGGTGTAGGTCCAGTGTGTCTCGGCCGCAAACAGGTTGGTTGCAGGCGCTCACCTGGCCTCCTTCTAGACAACACACGGCCATCACTGGCACCCAGGCAGAACCGGCTTTGATCAGAAAACACAACAGATCTCCACTCCGTCCTCCAAGGAGCTCTAGCTTGACACCACTGACGTCGCAAACGGCAGTGGTTTTGGAGTAAGTGGAATGCACGCTACAGGGCGTCTGGCTCGGAGCTGTCCTTCAAGTAACCGATTTGTAACAGTTCGTTGTGTCACTGTGCTGGCAACTATAACTTGAATTGCTGATCAGAATGATGCGCCACGGCCATACGTCGTACACGGCGGTCTTCCCTCTTAGTAGTGCCACGTGGCCGGCCGGAACCCGGTCTTCTTGAGGCAGTACCTTCCCTTGACCACCGCTGCCAACAATCATGCACGGTGGCTACATTCCTGCGAAGTCGTTCTGCAATATTGCGGAAAGAAAATCCACCTTCTCGTAGCCCTATTACACGACCTCGTTCAAACTCCGTGAGCTGTTGATAATGGCTTCTTCGTCTTCTTAAAGGCATTCTTGACTAACATCAACACACTACGTCGAATCTCAACGATAACTAACGCTCACGAACGTTACAGCAAACCTGCTTTGCATGTTCCGAGGGGCGTTACTAGCACCACACGTATGCGCCGAGCGCGAAATTTGCATAGACGTCATCTTACAGATGTACTCTCACCACCTACCAACTGTCGTTTATCTAACACAACCCCTTCTTGGTGTTGGGATTTTTTTCCCGTCAGTGTAGATGAAGGTCATTTTCTTTTAGTAGTCCGAATACTTAAGTTACAGTGCATCAATTCTGTAGGAGGGCTTACATTTGTGTTTCGTTTTCGCTCTTTTTGAATTCTTTATTAACTGCAGTAAAAGTACCAAAATATTTTAAATTTTTGAAGCTTCGTTTATTTATTGCGGGAGGAGTAGACTATATCCATATTTCTGTTATGGTCTGTTCTTTGTTGGCCATAAGCTCGTCTGTTTCGATAAAATTTTGTTCTGACGCTACATACGTTAATATACGTAATTTGAATAGAATATTTTGTCCAAGGACCATTTCTCGTATGTATATTTACAGGCAACGTTTTTTTCGTCTGTTTATGAGAACAAACTGTAAATATATTTTCAATACAGCGAAGAAAGGCGTTCGTTTTTACATGTGAGGTTTTCAGTTGCACATTAGAAACGAACTGAACTTATGAAACATTATGAGTAATACAATTGCATGATCTCATATTTTAGGGTTGATCTAATAAAAGACCGTCATAAACAAATCAAACCATTGTAAACGGAATGAAGAAAAAGTCGTTTCTAATTTAATATTTATATTTTTTCGCGTAATATACTGTAAATGATATGTTTTACATTCAATGAATTATCACCTCAGGTGTTCACATTCCCAGTCACTTAGTATCTAATATGTAAAATCAAATAATCATAATTGGTTATACTGACAAACATTTTTTTCTGGTGAGATATTGTGCAGCATCTCATAACATGATTTTCCTAAACTGTCAAACAAATCTGAAGAAAATGTGAATAACCGCCACACAATTCTTACCTCAATTTATAATAATGTCAGGAACGGGAATCACAAGGGTAACAATCCTTGTCCGCATGTAATATATACCCCGTAACATCTTCTCAGAATGAAAGCACTGTATTATTGATATGACGCATTGTACACAACGAAGAAATTTGGAAATGCGTAAAACGGTCAATAAAATTATCCTTAAGCATTTTCACCAATATACCATTTATAAAAGAAGGAAAATTAAAATTGTCGGAAGAATAGAAACGAAAGCGCTGCATAGTTTGCACCTCTAATTTTTATTTAAATTTATCAAAGCATCCTAACGGATACAATAGGGCACAAAGGCGTGACCTAACATGTAGCAAGAGAACAGCGAACTATCCTGTTTGTAATGTCTGCAAATGGATTAGATTAACAACTGCAATGAAGTCAAAAATCTTCTTCCTCGAAAACGTATAACCTGTTTCATAATGTTAAACGTAAAACATACTCCGTAAAATCAAATAATTCATTTTCATTCTGAGTCTAATAAAGGACATTTGTTTAACGGCACAGGAAACAGAAAATTTGGGCTATTATATTATATGTAATTTTTTTCACTAATATTGTTTAAGGTCTACAGAAACGGCAGACTGAAACTGGCAAGAGAGAGTGCGCACCTAGACTTTCTCACTGAATGCAAGAAGCGGAACGTCTGCCCGAAATTCCTGCGCATCAAGTCAGCGATCACAGACAGCTGGTTCCGTCGCAGGCTTGAGGATTTCCAGCGTAGCACATTAGTATCGTTGGTACGAAGAAAAAGGATGCAGGTTATGTCTCTCCATGCTAAAGTGTTTCATTGGCACAATGAGTTATACCATAGCAAAGAAGCCGTCATTGTTGACGAATGGATAACAAGAACACACATGCTAGTGGAAAGAGTCGAAAGGATCATGAGAGAGAAGCACCGCAGAAAACTGTGTGAATTATCGGATGGACATCTACAATTCCCTACGGAAAACAAGATTCCTGTTGTAAATGTGTCCGAAAAAGTACTCACTGCAGAGGAAACGAATATCTTAACACAAGGCCCAAAGTTTTGCCCCAGAGCGAAACTCAACATCAAGGAAATCATCCCGCAACTGGAATCAGCCATTGAAAGACTACCCTCTTCCGAACAGGACACAGTGAGGCACTTAGCAGCCGAAAAACTGAAGAGAAGTTTAGCCACAGCAGTAAAACATGACGCCCGAGCATGGTCAGTCATAAAGAACTTGCAAAAGAGGGAGGATCTGGCAATAACACTCACTGATAAATCGAACCAGATTGCCATAATGAATAGGAAAGATTATGATGACGAGCTGAAGGAGTTTATCACCGAGATGGCATCGACCAGAGTTGCTACCGACCAGACTAATACCCTGGTATCCAAAGTACAAGGGATGAAAAAGTGGGCTAGCTTGCCAGAAAGCATCAAGAAAGCAACCGTCACCCCACCGGGACCATCGATACCACCACTGTTTGGTCGGCTTAAGCACCACAAACCTGGGCACAAAGTGAGATCCATTGTCTCTAAAATTAGAGCTCCCACATATCACCTTGAGAAAGAGTTATCAGTTTTCCTCAAGAAATACCTTCCACCCTCTCAACACGCCCTTAGTTCAACACAAGACTTTATAAGTAGGATTAGAGGCGTAGTCTTGAACGAGCACGACATATTAGCAAGCCTCGACATAACGTCCTTATACCCGTCAATACCGGTAGAGGAGGCCTGTGACAATCTCGAGATATGGCTATCCAGGGATGATGAATTTCCCCCAGAAGCGGTGCAAGATATAAGAAGAGCCCTAAACCTGACTGTGAACAACAATTTCTTTCGTTACCAAGGAAATATATACAAACAGACCAGAGGTGATCCTATGGGTTCACCGCTGTCAAGCATATTAGCAGAAGCAATATTACGCCCACTGGAAGAGAGAATTTTCTCCTGCACTGTCAAAAAACCACATATATGGTTCAGGTATGTCGACGACATATTTTTCATATGGCAGTATTCTGACGCAGACCTTCAAGAATTCTGGGGACAAATCAATACATTGCATCCATCAATCAAATTCACCCTAGAAAGGGAAACTGAAGGAAAACTGCCATTCCTAGATGTTATGTTGCATGAAAATCGGAATGGCCGACTTGACACGGCGGTTTACTACAAACCAATAACAGTTCCCAACTTTATCGCACCTAAGTCTGTATCTCCGAATTCATATAAAATGGCAGCATTTAGAACATATTTTATAAGAGCTTTCAACGTCTGTTCCAGCGTAGAAACAAGGAGAAAAGAGATAGCAGATATCATTAATAAAGGCATTGCAGCTGGTTTCCCCGAATATGATCTAAGAAAAATCCTACAAAGAGTTCAGTCCAGGTATCGTACAACCCCCAAGGCAAAAGGAGATAATTTGCGTTACGCCGGATCTGTGCCGTATATCCCAAATTTCTCTTACTCATTCAGAAGTCTAATGAGACGCCATGGGCTTCACATCGGCATCAGATCCCCGAACAGCATACACAGAGCAGTAGCAAACACGTGCAGAAACCCAGACAGGAAATCGGAAGCAGGAGTGTACATGATACCTCTGATGTACCCAGGCGGTTCGTCGAAAGTTTACATCGGAATGACGAAAAGATCGATTGCTGTAAGGACTAAAGAGCACATGAGAGACATCAGATTGGGAAAGACCTTAACAGCCTTGTCTAAAGAAGTAGCACAAAAAAACGCAGTCCCGTTATGGGATAAAGTAAAGAAAATTGCGCCGTATACTGGCTACAAAGGTACGCTGATCAGAGAGAGTATTGAAATCTCCACGCATCCCTACGCATGCAACGATACCCAATCTGTTGATATTCCGTCCGCGTGGAGGAATATACTGAGATGATTCCCCGCATGAAAGAAACCAGTGTATCGCCTCGTGCCTCGAGCATCAAATTTTCAAAATACGACGTTCCTGACCATCAGTGTTTCGAAATCTGTTTATTATACTCGCCGGACTTGTTAGTAACGTCTGCAACCCTTGAGAAAGCCTCCCGGTTGGAGAGCGAAAGCTCGGGAGATACAATTTTCCCTTGTATTTATTCTTTAATTATACTTTCACACCAGTAAACGGAGTTTGTGTAGATTTGTTTGCTATAATGTACTGAGAGTTGTTTTATTTGCTACAATTCATTCATTCGCAATTTCAGAATGTGAAGATTTAAATATCATGCTTCATTTTTCATGACAAATAAATTCCTGAAAGGCTTTTAATATATTTTATTAGAAAGAATGTATACAGTTATATAACAAAGAAGGTCATTTGATATTTCGAGCTTCCATATGAACTCAAGGCCAGTGAGGGTAAACTGAAGCTTTGCTTCTGCACTTAAGTAAGCAGCAGTTGTTATTCCCGCCAGCTTTGCAATCTGATATTCCGCCAGTCGCGATGAAATTTGCTTTTTTGGGAGCACAATCAGAAACGAATTGCCACTCAATTAGTAACTAGTGAAGGTTTAACCAAAACGTCACCGTAACGGATTCATAGGCTGCAATACGGGTGAAACTTCTTTGTTTATTATACGGATCTTTCATGGAAGCTTAATGTCCTCAAACAATTTATTTCAATCAGTTAACTGCGTTGTTGGCCTTATGGGAATTGAGACCCTTCCAAACAAATCTCTGGAGCGTCATGACGTGCTCTTGAAGTTGCCATTTTTATATTTTAATCCTCTTAGGTTCCTGACTTCAGTTAATATGAACACAAACTTGCAAATATATATATATATATATGTTTAGAAATGACAACGCAGCATAAATTGCAATAATAACATAATACATGAACGAGCAGGTTGCAAGGTCAGGTGATGCATAACATATCGCAGAGAGAAAAGGTTTAAATATTCCAAATACGTGGACACAATGTAAATAGTTAAAGTCACAGCTTTTTCCACGTTTTTCTTTAATTAACACACAATTTAGTTTACATCCAATGAACTAATTATTTTTCACAATTACTCAAAGGCGTTTGAAAATAGTATTGCCTTCATATCAGTGCCGTATATTACACCATTTTCCCTGTACTTTCCTTCCGAAAACTTTATAATAGGATCGCTGTAGAAAGGGATTCGAACTAGCTTCCATTTTACGTATTATGCTGCTGCCGTTACACCACCAAGGACAAAGAACTAAGAAAATGATGCTAAGCAAATGCAGCTTAGGTATCTAAACGGTGATAATAGGCGATGCAATCGGTTTCATCGTACCGATAACGTTCATTATTTTTACAATGTACACAAGGAAGTCTCATATTACAAGTATTTCGAACCATATATATCAATCGAAAATAAATTTCCTGAAGAAATCCTTCTCCACGATTACACGAAAGACATTTGCATATTTAATTAGCAACCGAAAAATTGTATTTCGCAGCTCTGCGAAATACAGTTCTTGAAATACAAAGATGTCGAAATACAAGTATTCAGTTGCTATGCGTTAATTAAAGAAAAACGTGGAAAGAGCGATGGCTTGCTTTGTCTATTTGCAGTGCCTCCACGTAATTGGAAAATTTTCACCGTTTCTGTTTCCCTTTGGATTAATTAGCTTTAATTAAATAGCTTGTGTCGTTAAGCCCCACTAGATATTCGGGGCCCAACGACACACCCCAATAGCTTGTGTCGTTAAGCCCCAAATATGGAATTACTAAAATAATTAAATATTTTGTTCTTGGTATAGGGTAGCATTAATTCGCCTTTAGTAAGGTTTAGCATTTACTTAAAATCGTAGAAATGGTCAATTTGTGCTTCCGCACAAGTTGTAACACAGCTGATGGTTTCTTTTTCAGTCCTTCTTTCTTTCTTTCTTTTTTTTTTTCTTTTTCCGGTTCAGTTACATAGAATTCATTCACTCATCATACATAAGCCACTATTACTTAGGTTCATTGAGTTCCATTGATAAAAATTCATCCAATGCAAGAATTATACTGAAATATCCCGTACGTAATTTGTCCTATTTCTTCAAAGATAGAAACCAACTGCAAAGTGTGCATCAATAGGGATCTCTAAACTTTCTGTGTTCCTCTACCCCGAAGGCGAAGTGGGCACAGAGATTACCCTGTAAACTTCACAAGAGATTTTTGCACACCATTCAACTATAGAAGTAATTTGAAAGTCGTTTACTTTATATCAAAACAAAGACAATGCCTTTGACACGTAATTATACTCACATTCAAGGCCATTAAATTTGCTAATGACCAGGCAATATTTTCAGCACCAGCCAAATCGTTACAGCGCATGATGTCAAAAATACACAAAAAGGTGGGTATGTATGGAATGAAGATAAATAGAAATAAGACTAAACTAATGGTATTAGGGAAGGATCCAAAACAGACTTTCCTTAAAAATGCAGGACAATGCATTGAACTAGTTAAATCATTCGTCTATTTGGGTCAAACTATTACTGAGGATGCGAGATGTGAAAAGGAATTTAGAATGAGACTTGGGATGGCAAAAACGGCTTTTAGGGAGAATCAAAGACTACTAACATCCAAAAATATAGATCTAAAACTGAGGAAGAAGATTTTAAAGACATATGTTTGGTCAGTAGCTCTCTACGGCTCTAGAGTTGGACATTGACCAATAGGGAAGTGAAAAGGCTGCAGGAATTTGAGATTTGGAGCTATAGAAGTATTGAGAGAATAAGCTGGCTCAGTAGAAAGACTAATGAGGAGGTCCTGGAGAGAGCGCGGGAACCCAGGAATCTGATCAAGTTGCTAAACAGAAGGACAATGTTATGAATGGGGCACACAATGTGCAATGGAGGCCAGATTCTGAAAGTTTTGGAAGGTAATATTCAAGGAAAAAGAGGAAGAGGACGACCAAGGAATGGTTTGGTGGCGCAATTACTCAGACACTAACACTAGAACATACTATGACTTGAAGAGAATGTAGGAGAATACAGAGGAATATGTAGACAGAGTACATCTACTGAATAATCAGTCCTTGGACTGAGTAACCAAGAAGATGAAGAATTCAAGATAGCAATAGGTACACTCTCGCACTGAAATTTGCAATCTTTCCGGCCGTACACAGAACAATTCTACCCACGAGAGGAAAGCACATTCAACAATTGTACAACGACACGTGTAACATTGAACAGTTGTTCTTTACCCTTTTGGAAGGCTGGCAGGCACAGCCGTTTTCTCGAACCTTCGAATAAAATCAAGAAATCAAAGTTCCAAAGAGGGAGAAAAATCCGTGAAGGAAGAAGTGCGGAAGGCCCCTTCCCCAAACACTCTAACCAAGATCACACTTGGAGCATATGCATGCCACAATACTGACCTTCCAGTTCCTTCTACCAGTAATATAAGCACCTAGCTTAATATTACAACCTGTTTCACTTATTATTTCCGCTGCTATTATCTATGTACACCTCAAATATTAACAGTTTGAATTTCCTAAGCTATATCGTATAATAAACATGAAAACATAAACTGTTTGCAAAATAATTATAGAACCAGTTATTTCGGACATATATAATTAAACTTGAATTTTATATCAATGCAATACTTTTTTACTATTAATTAAACATTAAGCTACTATTATTTGAAAATGCGGTAAAATAGCTTGATTTAAAATTACTGTCCAATGATTAAAAACTTGACAATCATAATTCTACGAGTTTGAAGTAATTATTTTTTAATTTTGAATTTATAAATGCATTACACAAGTTACATGAATATTTTCCTACACCATGTGATTTTCTTTAACATAAATTTCCGTAAACACATAAAGCTACTTACAAGGTATCCAAAGGTACTATTACAGACACAAAACAACATAGAACATAACCTTAAATAGGACCCTTACATTTGAACCTTCACAGAAGCAAATTTTCTAAACTTAGCAGTTGGTTCATTTTGTGACTAAATATTTCAGTTTGTATGCCAGCACTTGTTTTTATTTATCTCCAATATAAAATAGGGTTTGTTGATTTTCGACTGATTACTTTACACAAAGGGAGCCACTTTCTTTCAAACTGTGCCACTGTTAATTTAGCATGGTCCGTCATTATTCTATTTCTGATCATTATCTTAATTTTCCAAATCACCTTCTGGATATTTCCAGCCCTCTTTTCGCCGTGGATGACACGATTTTGTTCACACCAAATTTGAAAATTGGTTCCGACTATTATTGTTAAATGCACAATATTCTTGCCTTCCGGAACAGGATACAATCTTGTTGTTTGGGAAGCGCCTGTGGAAGCAAAACGGCCCATGACTTCACATTTCTCAACCAAGTTTGGTGAAAACGCAATTCATAAAGAGGTGGAGCCAACCTTCGAAGAGACCTCAGCTTCAACAATGAAAATTCGACCCACATTCCCAACGACAGGATCTTTGAAGGAGCCTCTGATGTGCTTGTACGACTACGAAGGTTACGTTTCTACTGCTAAGCAAGCACTTACTTACTGTCCGAACCACGCGGAGCTTATAACATCCGGTTTCCTGTCTGGGCTAAATCTCCATCTGAATTGCCCAGACACGCACACAAGTATCTATGACGCCGCATTACTAACTTGTTACACATTTCCATTAAATGTCAATGTCGTATCATGCATGGCCTTTATAGTTAACGACTGTTTGACACTTTGAAGACAACCAAAAGCGGTAACAAGAAAGAGCATTTTTCATAAAACTACAATAACCTTCTGATTTGATTTGAATAAGAAAATATTTTTAACATAATCTACTGTTCGTTATATTTAAGTAAAACAACAATACAGCATGATTTTGTAAAAAGTTGGTAATTGTAGTTTCTACACTTCATTTAATGAATAATGTCTCTCTAAAGATTATTGCATTCAAAGAATATAAGTACACAGTTGACGTGGACCAGGAACATTAAATAGAAGTCATCGCTCTTTCCACGTTTATAATTGAGTCACGGAAAAATTTGTCATGTTATATTCAGTTGCTGCTGTTTATCTATGGTGAATCCCCAGCATTGTGCGGGGCTCCAATAAAGCAACCCTGCCGTATGGTTTGGCAGTTTGTCGTTTGTGAGTCTGGATAATTTGTTACCGCTGTACTGCAGTGGAAGCATATCCTGCGCGTAACTGGAAGACCCTGGGTTCAATTCTCGGTGGCGGCGGTTGAGAAATATTTCCGTGACTCACTTATAAACGTGGAATGAGCGATTTGATCAAAGTCTATAGTCTTGTAACGAAAATATATATTAAGATAGTACAACGTGATTTGTAATAAATGTTTTTATTATCAAGTCGTCAACAATAGTTTCGCTGGGTATTTACCTAGATTCCTTAGGCGGAATGGCACGTAAATATTCAAATTGTATATGATATCATAAATGGTGTTTACAGTCACGGGTTTTGGTTTCTTTCTTAAACGCCCTTGATAGAAATGGTGTGGATGCCATGTCATTAACGATTTGCAAACTATTCTGATATATACGTAAAACTTCCAAAATATCAAGTTTAGTGGTTGAATCTGGCTTGTCTACTAGTTTTGCTTCTTCAAAGAGATATTTATGATCCTTTCCGTAACAGTGCTTAGCCATCGATGGTTTCTTTAGTTCACAGTTCCGAATGTAAGTAGATCTCCTGCTCCTTCAGTCGAAAAGGTATGTCCTATATGTTCGGCCCTGAGGTACTTGCGCGCAGAGCCTCATCGGCATGGAATGACTTTCTCCGAGCGTATCGGTTTTTTTTTTTTGCAAAATGTGTATTTCGAGCGTTGAACGAAATGGGCTTTATATATGAGCGCACCCAGTGATGCCCGATTCCTTTACGGGGCTCATTTAAAATGAGAAATGTTTCGGCAAATCAGTGCTCACGGATAATTTTTATGTTTATGTAATTGATATTATTTCTTGTTCTTGTTTTTCTTGGGGTTTTACCTACCACCGGGAGTAACTCAGTGGGTTATAAGCAAACTCCCTGTTCCTATGCCGTAATACAAACACAACATCCATGCTTCAGAGGGATTCGAACTCGGACTCATCTGTGAAGCATAAAGGCCACTATTTAAAAAGCTCCAAGCCCTTAGCTCGGCTTATGCATAATGCGAAATGTTTAGCCAAATAAGAGCTCACTGAGATTTATTGGTTATCATCTGGGGACAAATATTCAATGGCATATTCCAGCTGTCCTTCTGTTTCATAACGCAGTACAATTTCATGCTACCTAGTACACTGAAAATATATTAAAAGCTTTAAAACAGGAATAATCTGTAAGTAGTTTTTGAGAGTGAAACTTTTCCCAATGACTCGTTTTGTTTGATATTTAAATACATATTTGCATTCAATCATGTTCTTAATGTGAGAAAAAGTGCTTTGTTGTAAGTTCAAAAGAAAATGAGAGTTGAATTTAAACAAAGATACTTTAAAAGTGTTTTTGTGCATAATTTTCCGAGAGTCCATGTCTATGTAACACAGCATAATTAGGTTTTGGGGAATCTAGCCTCAATATAACTTACAACATCCAGAAATGCAAATATAATGTTATTCAGCAAGACTAAATTATTTCATTTAGTACAATCGTGTGTCCTTTATTAATTGCTAAGCACTTCAGAAGGCTACAATCTTGGTTTTTCATGTTTGGTTGTTCAGTTCATCGTGAAACATACTGCACAGAGAAAGAGGACGGTACCTTAAGAAATCCTGTTATGACGATTTCACTAAAATTTGCAATCATCCAATGGATCTCTTTTACAGATCATATTTAGTCCGTGAATATTGACATGACCTGAAATAGTCTAGCTGATATTTTGGAGTAAAACAGCCGGCTTGATTTTGCTCATTCACTTCAAGCTCTTGCAAAGTACGACCATTAGGATGACACTGAACATTTCTTCTTAATAATTTACACTTTGTAAATAAAAATATATTCATAAAACGTCAAAAAAGCATTTAAATATATAGTGTATTGGGTTATTTTCTCTATATTTCCCAGTTCTTTATTACAGAATGTTTGTAAAAGTGTAGACAGCTCCACTAATAATATGTTCCCGAAAAAAGCACATTGCGGCATTCAGGGAATTATAAAATTAAGTACTTCCTGTGGCATGTCTTGTTTTAATATTATTCTTTCAAATTTGGTATTTAAATGTATAATTTTTGAGAAAATATTAATAAATAATTATCAAGATACGTACATCTAATTACAGTACTTAAGATACATAGAAATTCACATGGGCAAGTCAACATAAGCAAGTCTTTCATCTTTTCCATTCTCTGTTTCTTCATTTCCTAAAAATTTCTTATTCGTTTCTGTGTTCATTTCTTCATTACTATTTGAGGTTCCACCCGAAGACTGTGAATTGTAACTCCTTACAGAAGTTGGTGGAATATAAACCGCATCCTAAAATGACATTTTCGGGGTACTAGAAGCTAATAAATTGATGTGGGAAGGCGAAATCTGAATGATCGCTATTTTATACTGATTTAATTATCTTGTCGGCGGCTTATGTCCAAGTCCTCCCTTATTTATTCTCTAGGAATAACTTGCTTCACACACACACACACACACGCACACAAGTACCCGACTATACTTTGAATATATATTATACAGACATAAATTGAATTCAAGCTGAAGTATTCTAAGGTACAACTGAAGGCTGTTTTCCCCTCTCTCAAACGTTGACCCTATTTGCCAGCCATTCCGTGCTAAGTTGGTATGCACCAAGTCAACATATGTGTATTTGAAATCAAAATTAATATTAGAAAACTCTTAATATAAAGTTTGACAATCTCCTAGTAAAGGGGAAAGGATAAAAAAAAACAAAGGGAAAGCAAATGGCTGACTGGTTGAATGTTTAATATAAAACCGCTTTTTCGATTTTATTAAATAATTCTTCGAAAGAGAAATTATTCGTCTGGAAGTTTTCGTACTGAGTTTCTCAAGGCGACAGACCCTCATTGGATTCAGAGTGTTTGAACCTGTCACATTTTGGAAGTGTCAAAAACTGTGCATGGTTGTGGGTATGATTTCAGGTAACTGGGTTGGCTGCTAGCTGACAATTTAAGTTAAGGTAAAAGCTGAAGACATACTTGTGTGGCCAACATATTGGCTTTGGGCAATGAAAGAAATGCTGTAGGATTTATGCATGTTTCAGTAGAGAAAGGAGCATGGAGCAAATGTGCAGATGTTTGGATCTGACGTTGCAACGTCAAATATCAGAAAGAAACTCAGATCCTCTGAAAGGAGTAAAATATAAATTCGCAGTTTAAACCCGTATACTACCTTTCCGTTAGCAAATGTTGAAATATAATTAACTCCCCCCCCCGTTTTCAACTCTTTTTGCTGTCCTTTTTAATATTTCAGCACATTACAAAACTTCCATTTCCGTAAATAAATATCTGCTCAATGCTGTAGTATATTCACGAACAAAGCACAGTATTTCGTACCAGAAATGGTTCTTTTCCGCAGAGTTCCTTAAACCATTATGTGATCGTCAAAATGAATGTCGAACTGGACTTCCATGAAAAACAATTGTGACCACTGACTGAAATGGCAGCTTTTCGCTGTAGAAAAAAATATTTAACGCAACTGAATTTTGCTCACAGTGTATGGAGCGGAGATTAAAGTTCTTTTCCCTAAATTTTGAAAAAGCTTCAGTTTTGTAAAGTGGAGATTAAAGTTCTTTTCCCTAAATTTTACAAAAGCTTCACTTTTGTAAAGCTTAGTCATATTCAAACTGAGGAGCCATTTGAACTGTAGGAAACGCTTTGCCCATTGCGTTTTGCCAATGAAAACAGAACCAAATGAAAAACAAATATATTATTTACCAATAGACAAATGAATGTTCTAAAATAAAAATTCTTCCTAAATGCATGCAGTAATTTCACAAAATAATTTTTTATAAAAATTGTATACATCAAAGTTTCTCAAATTTGTCTAGTACTTAAGCTAATAGAAGTAAATATCGCTTCCAGCAGCTCGTAATGCCGGAGGAAAATTGTAAGTGTAATCACAGCACTCTCACTCCCGTTGTTGAAATATTGTTGATATTGTCGCGGTCTCCACGTAAAAAACAAATGCATTAGTAGTGTTGGGCATAATCGATTAAATTTAAGAATCGAAAGGTTACAATCGACAGATATGACAAATCGAGATATTCATTCGAACGATTTCAAATTTTAGAATTTACCGGAAGATGGCGAGATACGCTCAGAGCCGCCGTCTGCGTTTGACAAATCGAGATATTCATTCGAAATAACTATTCCAATGATTTGTAATTGGTGCCATACGCTCAGAGCTTTCTTTTGTTGGATGGAATGACGCTAAGGACACCTGATTCTTTTCGAATTGCATAACCTAGCTTAAGAAGTTAGAAAGAAACCAAGTGATTCTCCCGGCAAGAGATAATTCGATCACGTGAAAAGCGAGTACTTCCGAACCTCTCGAGATGTTTTCGGGTAGATGAGCGATTTTGCTCGGAACCTATGTTCTCGAGAAGAGACGAGCGATTTTGCCTTTCGAATGCACTCGTTTGAACGATACAGCGTATGAGCAATCGAGAATTCTCTCGAGAGGTATTTTTCATTCGAATGAATTTGGCGTAATCGAATGGTTCGAGAGATTTTCATAATCGAATGAATTGATTATTTCTTCTCGATTATGGCCATCACTATGCATTAGTTGCAAAGCCGAATCATTGGTTAACATGATTTTTCTACCGTGGGTACAAAACTCCCCACTTATTTTCAGCTTTGAGATAAATGGATTTCCGTGATTGCAATAATCCATTGATTAGTTCCAGTGTCCAAGTGAAGAACAGAAGCTTTAGTTGAAATGCAGAATCATTTGTTAAAAGGACTGATAATGGTTGACATTGATGCTGATGCTATGTTTCCAAAAGCCGCGGCTCACTTTAATAACTCGAAAATGAATTTTAATAGAAAAACAGAGCCAACGGGTATTAATAAGAGATGATACCATCTACGAAAGGGTAGTGTGAGGGACACCAAGCCCACCCCCCCCCGCCATTAGGGAGCGCCGCGAGCATTCTCGTAAACGAAGCAACCTAGAAAGAAATTTTGAGTTACAAAGCGCTCTTACCTTAGTGTATATCCGAAGAAAAATTTGCATTAGCTATCAAAGTTAATGCTATGCCCTCTTGAGCTATAACATATTTTCAAGGAAAAGTTTTCTCCGCAAATCTTGAAATGTTGCTGCCGCCGTTCCCTGAGCTTCGGAGGAAAAAGCATCAGAGGAGGCGATTTTCGTCTGCGTAAATTCACTACCGCCATCCTAATTAGTTGGGGTAGGACGTATAGTAAAAGACCTAACTTTCTTGAAATTTTTGGGTTATACATTTTAAAATCGACGTTTGAGAAATCTTGCTTCATAGCTCGCTTGATGAAGAAAACCTACATGATTATTGCAAAAAATGTTTATTTCTAGTAATCTGGGCTTGCAATTGATTGTTCCCTGTGCACAGACATCGACCTTACCAAACAACAAAAGATGAATCCCTCCTACCCACACCCGAATAATGTTAGCATGTGTTTCAATCCAATTACCGTTCTTGAAATAGCCGACCTTGGGCACTGGTCCTCGTTTCTGAATTTGATTGTTTTTATCCGAAACACAGTAAGCTTAAGGTTGAGGGGTATGTGTTAACTACAGTGATGCATTCTATTGGAAATATAGAGCTGCTTGTGTACGATATTCTTGTCCTACGCTTCCTTTTCAGTCTCACATCCGTGCAAACAATGAGCTTAAATTCTTGATATATACATAAGCAGGAATTAGGTAATTAAGGATATATGCATCGTATATATGCACATGTTGTCTGAGGAAGTTCTACAAGTTTGCAATTCAGAGAGTAATAAACCTTTTTATTTCCCAAATAGTGAAATAAATGGTAGAAATATTGCAAACATTATCGCAAGTAGTGAATGGCAAAAGAGAAATTAAATGTAAAACATTCCTCCTTTCGAATGAGGCGTTTTCCTTCCGAACCCTAAAAAATCCGCTTAAAATCAGCCTGCTAGTGTCCATTGTTTTTAACTTAGTTCGAAGTTCTTGTTTTGTTTCTAGTAATGTATTTTGTTGACTGACAGGTTCTGTTGGGGGTGCGTACGTATCCTTTGTTGAGGCGAACGAACATTGGATTCATTGTGTGTGTGTGTGTGTGTGTGTGTGTGTGTGTGTGTGTGTGTGTGTGTGAACGGGGTCTGATTGTAAACAACGAAGTATTTGTCCCACGAGCCTACGGACCGCTGTAAAAACGCAATGCTTCGATGCGGGTCAAAAAGTAGCCCTCGTTGGATAACACGAACCACTCTATCGAACAGGAATTTTTAATATAAAAGGCTATACGGATGTTGTTTCGTAAGTACGGTTTGTAGGTAAGTCGGACGTTTGTAAACTGGATTGCCTGTACTCAGAATACGATTTGGGTATTCAAAAATAATTAAACTGGCCATTCGTAATCAATATCTTCATCCTTTGTGAAACCTTAAAAAATCAGGTTTGGCGGAAATGTTTTCGCTAATAACTAACCAATAAAGTTCTCGACTGCAGTATCCTACCAAAAAAAAAAGATCAAACAAATACATATTTCGATTGTGTCTTAATTTCTGTGTTTTTCTTAGTAAAAGAAATGTTTATTACCTTAATCGACATAATTGCAGAATTTTGAGACATCCTTTTTGCGAATTTAAAATGTTTCATGACATTTAGCTGTTTCTTGATATTGAAGAATAAAGTAATGTTTTAAGTACTGTAATTATAGAAAGTTATATTTCGACAAATGATTGTATGTTTCCTATTAAAGACGTTTCGTATTGCCCTTTTTGAACATTCAGAATGTCAGCATAATATTATAAATATTTTTATTGAAGTATTAAAAATATCTTCACTTCATTTTTGAAGTTATGTAAAAGATATTCTGTTCCGCACAATACGCCCGACTGTACCGGCACCTGTCACTGCATCCAAGGAAGACAATTCTCTCAATAATTTATTATGCGTTAAAAGAAACCAAGTTTTGCACATCGATATCAGATAGTACAGAATTAGCATAAAAGAAAAACGTTCTGCTTTTAATCATGAAGGTTGTGGAATTCTACTAACTCAGCAGTTGTCTGTTAGATGGTTTAGACCTTTTTACATAAAGTCGACTGTGAACCTATGAAAGAAACTGAAGCGGCTTTTTAAGTGTGTACACCACATGTACAAAACCATTAACAACTGTTACCATCAAAATTCTTTTTCTTAAATCCGAATGCCAAATGAATGCAGAAATGTATTTTTCGCAATGTCAAAAATAAGACTTCAAACACTGTCTAAATAGTTTAAGTAAATATTTTTTTATTATAAACTGGAACAGCTTTGCAATTAATTATTCATGTCCAGGATTAAACATAGATGTAACTACCATTTAATACAAGATCTTTAAAAGTTAAAATAGTATGAAGTATCCAAATTACAGGCAGTTCTGTTACCTTATACACTGGCGGAAAGTGAAAAAAGAACACCAAGAAGTAATTGGCGGACGACCATGAAATTTACATATGTTAATGTGGTGAAGTGTACTTAGGCGTGATGTTAATTTCGGGACCAACCGGTGAGCGTTTACGCCACAGCACTGCATAATATTCAAATAATCGTCGGTGGTATTAAAGGAGTACGGCGAAGTGAATGTAATCAGTCGTCGTCGTACGGACACGTGCAAAGACCCTGAAGAAGCTGCAATGCCTGGACATGGAAGACGTGTACGATTTCAGCAGTTATCGGACTATGAGCGAGGCTGTCTAGTCGGACTTCGCGAGGCCGGGTGGCCGTATATTCGTATTGCGGAGCGAATTGGACGGGAAGTATCGGTGGTTGTACGATGGTTGCGTAGAGGGTCCGAGGAACATTCCCACTCGAGAAGACGTGGAACCGAGAGTCACAGAGTGACTGATGAGCGGACCGATCGACGCATCAGATGAGCGGCGTTGTCAAGCTGAACATCCACTGCAACGCAAATCCGAGCTGCCGTTGCACCTGAGGTGACTTTGCGAAAAATCCGCAAACGTGTACTGGATGCAGGGCTACGTGCACGTGTGCCTCTGGTATGTGTACTTCTGACTCCAGCCCACCGTGAGGAACGGCAGCAGTGGTGTCGCCAACGTCTGCACTGGAGAACGCAATGGCGATCTGTCGTGTTGAGCGATGAAAGCACTTTCAGCTTGGGAGCCTCGGATGGCCGTATGTGTGTTCGCAGACGTACAGGGGAGGGTCTCTACCCTTCTTGCATTCTCCAGAGACACATAGGGCCTACACCTGGTCTCCTGGTGCGGGGAGCGATCAGTTATCACTCCCGTACACAACTAGGTTTTGTACCTGGTACGTTAAACCGCACCTCCTACATCAACAACATCATTCATCCCGTTGTTGTGCCATTTGTAAGGTCGGTCCATCGTGGTGTTTTCCTGAAAGATAACGCACACCCACACACGGCACGTGCAACGCAACATGCACTTAAGGGTGTGAGACAACTTCCATGGCCTGCACGTTCACCGGATTTGTCCCCCATTGAGCACGTGTGGGATTTTATGGGAAAACGGCTTATCCGGTCTCCACGGCCAGCCACGGCCATCCCCGATTTACTCGTCCAGGTTGAGGATGCTTGGAACTCAATACCCCAAACTTACATCCAACATCTCTCCGACAGACTCCATGCCAGAATTGCACAGTGCGA
Source organism: Macrothele yani (assembly GCA_039090855.1). Classification (NCBI taxonomy): domain Eukaryota; kingdom Metazoa; phylum Arthropoda; class Arachnida; order Araneae; family Macrothelidae; genus Macrothele; species Macrothele yani. The sequence continues at coordinate 27,205,421 of CM077033.1, forward strand.
CGTAGTTCATGGCGGTTCAACCTCGTACTAACCATGTTACATGGAAATGTTATTTTCCAGTTTACCAGCAAATACTGCTGTATTCTGCCATAATGTTTTGATCACGTTATTCTCTGTATTCTGTTTTTATGCTGTATAAATTTTGTTGGTATCAGACGTCTCCTTCTTGGTGTTATTTTTTCACTTTCCGCCAGTGTATTTACCTAATGGAAATATAGCGTAGGGTTAGCACAGTGTGTAAATATACGATGTCATCTCTCTGTGCAAGACATTTCATAAACAACGCATAGCAAATGAAAAATTGTTCTACGGTCACCGCAAGGATTTTCGTAGAACAATTTTTCAGTTACTATGCGTTGTTTATAAAATTACGTGGATAGAGCGATTACATCGTCTATTTGCATTATCTCCACGTATTTGAAATATATTCACCATATATATAACACAGTGTATATTCAATAATATGTTTTCTCCAGTTACGCGCCAAACATGCGTTCGTTTTCCGATGGCAGCTAATGAGTATTTTCCGGTACTCACTTATTAACGTGGAAAGAGCGATGATTTCTGTTTGGTGGTGCTCATCCATGTGGAGTGTTTGAATTAATTCACCATTCGCCTCCTAGTTATTTGTTCAGTTGCTGCTTTCCATATAATTAACGAGATTCACTTATCAACGTGGAAAGAGCGATGATTTGTTTGGTGTTCCTGATTCACTTCGAGAATTTGAATTATTTATCCATTCGCCTCTTAGTCATTTGTTCAGATGCTGCTTTCCAGATTATTAACGAGATTCACTTACTAACGTGGAAAGAGCGTAGATTTCGGTTTGATGTTCCTGATCCACGTCGAGTGTCTGAATTAATTATCCAGTCGCCTCCTAGTTATTTGTTCAGTTGCTGCTCTTCATATTATCAACGAGACTCACTTATTAACGTGGGAAGAGCGATGATTTCTGTTTGGTGTTCCTAATCCACGTCGAGTGTTTGAATTAATTATCCATTCGCCTCCTAGTTATTTGTTCAGTTGCTGCTTTCCATATTATTAACGAGACTCACTTATTGAACGTGGAAAGATTGATGATTTCTGTTTGGTGTTCCTGTTCCACGTCGAGTGTTTGAATTAATTTTCCACTTGCCACCTAGTTATTTGTTCAGTTGTTGCTTTCCATCTTTGGTACTTCCTCATCACTGTGCGGGACTCCATGAAGCAACCTGCCATGTTGTTTGATAGTTAATCATATGTGATTTTGGAGAATTCGAGGCAGCTGTTGTGCATTTTTGGCGCGTACCTGGAAAACCTTGGTTCGCTTACCGGTGGCGGCAGATGCGAATTTTACCGAGACTCACTTATTAACGTCAGAAGAGGGATGATTTCTGTTTGGTGGTAGGAATATTTTCCGTAGGTATGAGATAGCGTCGAACAAATCTACAGCAGTAAAACTTTGACAATGAATTACTACGATTTACTGTTTATCATGGAACATCATATCACAAAACTTGAAAATTACAATTCCCTGGAGTAAAATTCGAACCCAAAGCTGCCTATTTTAATTCGGTCATACTCTCCCTAACACATTCCAACACAACAAATTTTCAATTAACTGTAGCTAAGCGATTACCGCTGCGAGGTAAATTTAGCAAAGACGGCTAGACAGGTTGTAAAATGTATGCATCGCCGCCACAGTGGAGCAAATGTCTGATCGATTTCGTATAATAATTATTCCGACATGTGCCGGGTTTGAATTACAGTGAGGTGTATATAGAGTCGCTTCAGAGTAATATGACCAGCCCCGGAATTAGTGTACCAGCCCTGGTACGTCACAGAGTTTATTTGACAAGACGACCACACGTCGATATGGGCTGCCTTCCTGGACAGATGATCCATATTTCATAACGTGAGCACAATTCTTAGTGTTAGTGATCTGACGGACGTTCAGAAAGGAATGATGGTCGGCTATTGCGCTAACGGCGGAAGCATCTCAGAAACTGCAGACTCCATGGCATTTTCCCGAGCTGCTGTAGTACGGATGTACCAAGAATGGACCTCTAGCTCACCGAGCATCTCTCAACGTCATAACTGTGGTGCCCAAAGGCCATCTACTGTCGAGGAGAACGTTGCCTCCGTCTACTGGTAAAGTGCAATTGACGCAAAACAGTGCAGCAATTGACAACGAGAACGAAAGCTGGTGCTACTAGGAACGTGTACCTGATATCAGTAGCGCAAACTCTGTTAGCACGTGTCTCCGGAGTCGACGTTGCGTCAAAGCGCCCATGTTAACCCAGGTCCATCGCCAACGACGCATGCAGTTCGCAAGGGACTACCGTCATTGGACAGTTAAAAGGTGGAAATGTTGCCTTCTGCGATGAATCGAGAGCATCGGCGGATACGGCGTCAGACACACGAGATTCAACACCCGGACACGCTTGTATGTCAAGTACAGGCCGGTGGTAGCACTGCTCATGTCTGAGGGATGTTTTCTTGGTATGAACTGGGATCGCTGGTGCCACTGGATGGGTTTCCGAACGCCAATTGCTACCTAACCATCCTCGCTAACAACATGCATCCTTTCATGTTGCATGGGCGGCTCGCCAGATGAGGCATGTTAGGCGCCGCCTCACCATAAAGTTTTCGCCTATGAACAAAGTTTTTACATACGTAAGGTACAATACGACTTTCATTGTGCATGCTAAATGAAACTCTAAAATTGTCATTCTGATTTGTAATTTAAAAAAAAAGGCTTCAACCTGAGAATGTAATCTTGAGTTAATGAGCCTTAAATTTATAAAGTTTAAATATTATATTTGCAAAGAGATTGAAACCAGCATATGCTAAGCACCTAAAGAGACGATCATCTGAGTAGTTTCTATTACGACAAACAGGAGACGGCTCGGAGATGGGAAAAAAACGGTTACCCAGATTTCCTTTACATGTTTTGAGGTGAAACTCGAACGCCGCTTCATATCGACAAGGGTCTTTGTTTGAATTGGAGGAAGGCATGGATTTTGTCAAATGGGAGCGGGTTGACGAAACCTTAGCCCATCAATTACTTAGGAGATAATACAGTTCGCTTCAGTTAGTGAGAGCACATCTTTTCTTATAGTGTATTATCAACACAGCTTTTTCTTCAAAGTGTGCACTGTATTCTATATTTGAGTGCCGACTTTTCGGAATGTGTTTCTTCTGTTCTTTCAGGTTCGGCTGGAAATGTTCTGAATTTTTCTTGCTTAGTCTTATTACCCAAAAATGTTGATTTATTAGTAACAATAAAATAAATATTTTAATAATTGAACTGATTAATAAAATGTAAATTGAATGTATTATGCTGAGGAAAAGGCAAATTTTACAGGTAGTCACCTGTTCTGATTAATGCAATGTTTAAGTTACATTACCTGGTTTGACAAGATATAAAGAAATGCGCTTCCAGCTATATTTCTCCTAGACAGTTTACACGGGTCAGGGCCTTTATTTGTTGCCAGAGGGCTTTAAATATGATCTACATGAATGGTGCACCTTCGCAAACAGACATGCTGCGCTAATTTTCTACTTCAGAAACATATTTTGAGAAAAGTAGTTCTTCTATTAAAATTATTTCCTTTGAATGTTTAGAGGAATGAGTGTTCGATTGGTGTTATGCGTGATGCAATAACCACTCATTAACTATCGCTAGATAAAGAAATTGAGTGCAATATGTACGTTTGTGCTCAAGATGGATGATTTAAAGTAAAACGGGTTAACAATTCTTCCTCTTTTTTTTTTTTCATTGGTTATACATTTTCCGCTTCAAAACTTTATGCAATGTTTTACGTCTACCTCACTTACCTCCGCCGTGCTCGATGTCTTTTAATGCTTTTTTTGAACTATGATAATAATAATAATAATAATAATAACAGTACAGTAAATACATACACAAAATCGCTTCGCTACAAGATTTGGCTTTAGTTATTTTTCCTAGCATATATATTATGGGTTGGGTCTTTGCCTCACCAACAGTTTACTCCACGAGCCACCACGGCCATGTTGGACCTTTACCCTGGTGGTGATGATGTGTACCAACAGGAAAATGCGCCCTGTCATGTCGCTAAGGGGGAGCGTAACTGATTCCAAAAACAAAATAAGAGGAATGATGACACCGAATGTTCTGGTATAATGAGCACATCTTTTGAACCGTTTCTGACGCGAATTAAATTTTTTCAAAATTATTCAAAGCCAACGCAACCAGATAGACAATATCAACCGGATTTTTACAATCAATAAGAAAACCAGAAACATATACATTTCTTCTAACACCGTCTAAAACGTACGTTACAAAAATTAACAAATAGCGCACAAAGATTTTCTCATAGCAGAAGGATATCGAAGACAAACAAATTTTCAAATCAAACAGTTAAAAGAACAAATATACAAAGACACATGATATAAATCTACACCTTCTAGCTCAAGAATTTTAGATAATAGGAAAGTTGAAAGTAGCCTAAAAATATTCTTCATGGAAAAAGCTATCCTAAGGTAAAAGAGCATTTCACATTTTCAAATACGTCTCCCGCAAGCAGAGGTAGCAAAAAACCACTAAAATAACATTAAAATTTACACCACCTAGCGGAACATCTGTGCATTATTTAAAGCGGATAATGTTTCACATCTCTGTTGTCGTGAATGGCCTGCAGTAAAAAAAAAAACAATTTTTCAATATGGTTTTCAGAAGCTAAGATACAGCTGCAAACAGAAGTACACAAGCACCAACTAGCGATATAACTGTGAACTGTAAAACTCCTCAAATACTAACCTAAAGTGTTCCACAAGATAAATGGCATCGATGTTGAACGCATTTTTAAATCGCCCATTTAAAAGCAGAGATTATAGGAACAAATTTGGCGGGCCCTAGCGGCGAAATGTTTCATTATTTTGGTAACAAAATACGCTCACAGTGTTTGCACATTTAGTAGTATCTGAGCAAAAAAAGAATTATTTCAATCGGGGTTTTAGTCCCTCAGATATTGATGTAAACGAAAATGTGATGGTACGCCTTCTCGTGACAGACTTCTGCGTTATGATAAATTTGAAATTACTTGAGAAACATTTCTCAGCGGATATGCTCTCTAACAAAGAAATAATTTCTAAAATCGGACTCTGAAGTTTTTCGGAGCGGAGATATCAACAAAAATAAGATACGCATGGACACTCTCTGGCGGAAAATCTATACCTTATTGTAAGAAGGGAGTATTCTGAAAACGTTTCCCAACAAGAGCGAAAAGTGTCCACGAAAGAATTTTTTCAATCGAGTTTTCAGGAGCTCAGATTTAGATTCAAATGCATCAGAAGAAGAAATAAACACTTACGCCTCTTGGTGGCCAAACAATTCTTTACCAAATATAAGAAATTATATGCAAAACATTTCCCATCAGTAGCTGTATGCGATATAGGAATAATTTTTCAAATCGGAGTTTTGGAAGGGAAAACGCAATTTACCTTTACACCCCCAGGCGAAAATTCTATGAATTACTTGAAAACTTTGGAATTATATGAAAAACATTTTGCTTCAGAAACGACATGCAACAAGAAAGGAATTTTTGAATCAGGACTCTTAGAATCACAGACATTAGCAAAAATATGATATAACTCTACACACCCTGGCGGAGAAACCATGAAATATTTTAAGACGAAAAACATCCGAAAACATATATCTGCGGGTGTGGTATCGGTCCAGGAACGAACTTTTTCAATCCAGATTTTGCTGCAAATGCATCAGAAAACGGCCTGCCAACCCCGGGGCGTAAGCGTATTTAACGCCTATGGACCGTTGGCCAGACCGTTCTTATAAAAAATTACAAATTCTATGCAAAAAGTTTTCCATCAGGTGCTGCATCCACAGAAGAAAGAATTTCACAAATCGGAGTTTTAGAAGTACACATATCGGGAAAAATGTAATTTACTTTTACGCCCATTGCGTAAAACCAATGAGTAACTTGAAAGAGTGACTATACCTGAAATGCTTTTCGACATAAATGGAATCGAAAGGTAAAACATTTTTCTCAATCGGATGTTTAGAAGCAAATATATGTAATAGAATATGTTTGGATTTCCATATCATCTGCTTTTACGCTCTCTTGCTGCAAAATTACACATCGTACAAGAAAAAGGAAATAAAGGATCATCATTCGCACAGTTTAAGCTTCCAAATGCAAATATAATTTTTCAAATCGGACTAAAAGTTGCAGAGATATGGTGTCCACAGGCGGACGTATGGACACACCAACAATACAAATGCGATCTCTTTTTACAAAAGACGTACCAAAAACCAGATTTCGTGGTTGTGTTTCAATATTCTATTATGAAACAAACTTTCAGTGATACACGAATGCTCAGTGCCTCGAGAAAGTGTAATGAACGGAAACAATAATATTCAAAACCTATTTCAGCATGCATAGATTCGGGTTTTCCATTATTAGAAAGTATATACTGTTTATTCTAACATTAACTTCAGTCATTAGCACGAATATATGAAATTGTTATAAAGGAAACGGCAAGAGTAAACGAACTCCGTCCTTGGGCCTTTGCTGGTCTGTACTCTGCATTCAATGTGTCTGATGCTCGCACAAGACGGGGACTTTCCAGCATTATCACTTTTCTTTCAGGGAAGAAAACATTAAAGCTGAGGTTTCCATATGGGGATATGTGGATGCCACCGCTGGTTTTATTTGCAAATATCTTCGGTATTAATCATCCGATTTAGACGATATTTAAAATTTAGGAGTTTTTCCATGTGCTAAATAAATTGCGCATAAAATGACATACCCCTTATATGGAAAAATTCGGAGATAGTCAACTAATGAATATGTTAATTAGCTTAATTAGCATTTTTCTTCACATCACTTGATAGTTCCCTTCGAGTGCTTTCCAACGGTACATTTCATGTTTATCTGCGGCGAATTGTTCAAAAGTTAGGGGGGCGGCTCCTATTTTTTTCTTTTTTTCTATTGAAGGTTTAACGACCACTGTGAGCAACTGAATGGGCTATAAGCAGTCGCCCGTCCGTAATTTAGGGTCACTGGTTCCAGGGAAGGGAAAGAGCCAGTGGCGTAAGACAAACACAAGATCCATGCCTCACAGGGATTCGAACCCGGACCCCTTTCGGACGAATGATCAGAGGCCATCGCTTAGACCACTTCTCCACCGGGCGGGTTTTTCTTTTTCTTGAGGTCTGTACATGTGCATTAAGGATCTTTATTCAATGGCCGGTCGGTATGTTGGGTTGGAAAGAAAATAATGTCCGCAAATGCAAGGCAGCAGAAAAGTACTTATTACAGTACATACAAATGCAAATCAGTCCAAAATATAATCGCCATCGTTTGCCCTGACCTGATCCCATCGTTTGGGTAGCTATTGGATACCGTTTTAGCAACACTGTGGAGCCTTGGACTCAAAAAAGTAAATGTAATTTCAACATCGTTTTCCAGTTGGGGAACGCCTATCAGTCCAGGAAATACTACAACGACGGGAAAGGGTGGTAGTCGCTTGGAGAAATGTTGGGGAATAGGCTCGGTGAGGCAGCTGCTCTGAGCCCTGGTTCATGATCCTGTGACAAGTCACCCGTGCTGTGTGAGGTTTCACTTATGCTGGTGTAGAACACCCATGCGGTTCAGCCTTGCTGGTCCTTTCGACGTGACCACTAAGTGCAAACAGAAATACCTGTCGCGTTGGCTTAATAGCATACACATTGAGGATAAGAATTATTCAGTTTTGTCCAAGTTCGAGGTATAAGTCTTACTACGTCTCACCAACCTATTTTTTACCTCAGAAAAATGCTAAGCGAAAGAAAATTTGTGAAAATTAAAATGAGTTTGCATCATACACCTCGAAAAACAAACTATTAATATTATTTTAATAATTTGTTTTCCAAAGAAATTACTGAAATATTCGGCACTTTCAGTCGGAAATTTTAAATTAAAATTAGTATAAACTTGATGCATTTTTTCACTAATGTATACATTCTGACAGATCAAAAGGAAAAAAGTCAAATGTAATTCAAGGAAACTAAATGCTAATATTTTTTCAGACAAGTGCTTAGATTCTTTGTGTTCCCACTGTGGGAATATTAAGAGAAATAAAATCTCCTTGTTAAAGCACTTTATAAAAATCAGTAAAAAGAAGAAAGGAGAAATTTTCGCTCTAGAACTACTTAAAAACTCATGATGTCTTGAAAAGTCAATGAAAAAAAAACGTTTCACAACCTGGGCGTTTGCCAGCAGCCAATCTGTAGGAAGGAGAAAAATTATCTTTCATGCTATGAGAAAAATATCTTTGTGTTAGGATAAACAATCTATATAGAAATTTCACTAAATGATAAAAAAATGTACATACATTGCATTTAAAAATTATACTGAAAGAAGAAGAAATATCTGCCACTTGCCTAGCAACGATTACAGATATTTTGCATGCAATCGTATTTCCTACTGAAAGTTCGCCTTGTGGGTGTCAAGAAAAGTTGGTAGGGAAACAACGTCTGCGTTCGCTACGAGATAGTGGTTTCTTCGAGTTCTGAGAAGCTGCCATTATTTCGTCTTCTTCTGAAGATATATGGAATTTTTGCTTTCCTCTTCGAGAGAGTGGGTTTTAGAGTTCTGTGGCAAGAAGTTCAATTTAAAGTAAAACATTTATATTTTAGTTATATTTTTTCTTTTGCATAATTAATTTATCAGTATTATGCATTTTCGCAGTTGTACTTGAATGATACTTGTGCCGTGTTAATGTGTAAGAATGTCTGCATAATACTACATTGTACCGAATAATTAGTTACTTGCAGAAGACTTGGGCGCATGGAACCATGAATAATTAATTCGTAACCTTAAACTCTTTTGAGAGTAGAACGTCGAAACGAAAACTAAAAGGTCATGAACTGTTTTTTTTTTTGGTTTCACGTCTTTCGACATAATTTCAAGAAATCTGAATGCTTCGGACGAAAAATAAAATAGGTGTTTTCAACGTGTTCTTTGTTTTATGAAAATATTTACACAATAATAATATGTCAAGGAAACTTTTAGAGAGACCGAAAAAATTCAGAGGTTAACGTACGAGCTTGTGTAAAGTATAAACAGGAAACTTATATTTACTGTACAGTACAAATAAAAACTTTGGACTCTTCCAAATAAATAAATAAAAAAATAAAGCTACTTATCTGAAATGTAATAAAGTCATCCAGTCTCCTAAGTGAGACAACACGGTGAACTGCATTTTCTACCTTCATTTAAAGCGATGATAATCAGAATTATAATATAACCCGTTAACGTGTCTTGAATGTTACACACGTCTATAAATTCTAATGATCTGCAAATGGTTTGAATATCTATGATTTGGATCAGTTTTAGACGGGATATTTAAAGAGAACTGCGAAGACGTTAAACTGTAGCAAATCTGTATCTTACTCGGATATGAAATTTGAATTCTGAAGTCTAACTAATGGCGGACCTGAAAACCAGTCTTTCGATTACTGTTATGAGTTAACATTCTTTGAAAAATTTATTAGTTAATTATTTCTTTTAATCTACTGAAAGCTTAGATTTCCATGTAATTCAGAACGTATATGGGTTTTCGAATAATCTTAGGAATGCAGAAGTTTCAATAATTTATCAGTTTATTCTCTAGTTTAATATACTGAGATCTTAAATTTCCATATAAAATGTATGATCAAAAAGTATCAAGAACACATCATAATCACCGCTGACGTAATCAGTTTCAGAAGCTAAGTACTCAGCCTAGTGCTATTTCCACTGCTCGAATCATTTTTAAAATCATCTTCTGAAATAGCAAACAGCTGTTTTTTCGCATTCTGTTGTATTAGGTGTACAACTAAATTTCAAAGCATTTTAGGACAACGCAACATGCAATTTGAGAGCAAACAACAATACATTTACGAATTAAAATATGCGCCGTCATTATATGGTTATTATGATGTTCCAAAATTGTGGTTTAGAATGTTGAGCCATATCTATAACGTGAGTGAAACTATATGAAGCCTACATATGCTATTGATCCAACCAAAAGTGCATTGCTTTTACATAATATCAGATATTGCACCTAAATTACCTTCCTTTCAGTATTGCATTTTAAAGAAATTATTTGATACAGCAATTTGGAACAACTAGATCTGTTTTTCAACCATGTATAAACAACATCGAGAGTACTTTTTTTGCAAAGTATAAAAATCAAAATGAGAAGAGAAGAGTTTCTTCCGTTCTGTTCATATGACGAGCAATTTGAAAATCACTGGCTACTAATTTGAGCTGGTGATAACACTTCAGATGAATGTATGCAAAATTTGTGTGTGTAACGCCAGATGTCGGGTGGTTATTTAAAAAAAATAAATCAATTATACTTACATTAAACAGGTGCATACGTGCTTCCCTTGACACTACCTTAACATGTCTTTTGAAAACCAAAGCGTTTATGTTCCCAAAGAGTATGCCATTTTTATCTGCCTTTACGCAATATATATTTTAACCTATTAATCCAATTTAAAAAATTATATAATCACTGTGAAATCTTAAATATGAGAACGATGATTTTTATTTCAAAATCTTCTCTCAATGCATTACTTCACCACTTCAGGGGATAATTGTTGAAAATAATTTGTTTTTCGGTGTTTTTTATTTGAATTACCTATTAAAAGAAATATTTCTTTCGTTTCATACCAAAAACAACGACAACTATTTTGGGTGTATAATTTTTTTCAATTAATCCACAGTTTCCAATTGGGGGCTAAAAAATAATTGTGTTTTCTTAACAATCCTGCATCTAAACCCTAGATTTTAGAAAAAAATAAAAGTAAACATGTTTTGCATCAGACACTGTTCTTAATGATCAATATACAGCACATAAAACAAGTTCTTACCTTTGTCAAAGATAGATTAAAATATATTGTTTAATAAAATAAATTGATTTAAATGTATTGTTTAATAAAATGTATTGGTTCAAATATATTCTATATGATAGGAGTAAATATGTTTACTGTTCAATTTTCCATTGATTTAGAGAGTTGCGCCCTGTCTTTTAGCTTGCGTGGTCCTTGGTGCCCGTCCTTGGCATGTTCCAATACATGGTGCCTTCGAAAATGACTCTCGTCACACTGTTCGATTCCCAATTAATTTGGCGATTTTTCCCGCCTTTTTGCTTGCACAGTTCTGGTTATTATCCGTTGACCGAGTTGACCTACTACCTGATTTCGACCAGAGTTTATGTGATTGCTGTAAGTATTTTGCTTACCGCCCAACTCACAGTATAGCCATGATACCTATGTGCGGGAAACTTCAGTTTAACGGCTATTTCCACGATTGGCGCGACTCCAAGTCTGTCGCCAATTATCACACCACTTTGAAGTGTTTTCAGTTCATTCGTTTTGACTATTCTGATCATCAATCCAATGCTATCTAATGATCGAACGGACGTACAAACTGAAGAATACCGCACACCAGGCTAAGGTGCCGTCGAACATGCTGGAGTGAGTCATATACATGGGGCGGCAAGGTGTACTAATGAATATCAGAGTATATTGAGCGTAAATCTCTTCATATCAATTATTTGGTTGATTTGAAATTATTGCATACGTCCTATACTATATTTTAATCTCTGGCAGTTTTTGCTTTTCTTTAACCAAAGTACCAAATTAAAATATATTATAGTTTGTAAATATATTATATTACCAATATATTATAGTTTACCAAATTACAATATATTATAGTTTGTCTGCTCTAATGGAGAATGGCCCGGTGTAAACACTTGTTCTGGCTATATTAATGACATTTTGGTAGGTTTATTATCCGGGGAGAGTCAGAGGTGTATTATTACATTTTGCAATAATTTCGCAGGAATTTCTAATCAGGTTAGTCAGAAAAATTTATAATAGGCGGATAATTATTTTATGATTTGCTACAAAGTTGCTACTTTGAGATGTTCATACGTATTGTTAATTAACAACAAAAAGACGTATTCAAAAAGTTGTTTGTAGTAATTTATTTGGATAATATATTCTATTACAGCAGCCAATGTTTGAATTTTTCCCCATGTACGTAATTGTGTTTTTCGTTATTAAGGTGTAGATTGCACTGTTAATGATGAGAAACAGTAAAATGGGAATCATTATGAGCGTGCCTATAATTATTAGAGTTTGGAACAAGGGGGAGAAAAAATTATTGTGGCCATCCGCAGCTACTCTTTCCAGAAACATTGGTGAATCAATAATATCTGTGGAAATGTTCGATAGGGTAAAAGACTTTTTACTTTATTTTTAAATACACCATTGAATAACAGTGAAACGCATATAACGTATAAAATCCGTTTATAGTGTGTCTGACATTGCCTTGCATTTTTGTGTCTACCATTGCCTTGAAAAAGCCTCCCAGTGGAGTGCGAAAGCTTGGCGAATATTGGTGCTGACTACACCACGAAAATAGACGGATTTCATACGTTATACACTTTTTACTTCTGTCTAACAAGGCGAAATCCTACTTTTCAATCTGCAGCACTACATGGACAATATATGGGTTAATCCCTTTTCAATATAACGGCGATTACTCATCAAGTCAACATCGAATAAATAATAATAACTGTTAAAACACTCCATATATCGGTGGATACCTGAATGTTTTTTCGATGTAGCGGCTCTCGAAATATCAAGGAAAGTTTTACACCAACGAATCGTCAACAAAAGAGGCCATCAGAATGATATTTTCTTCCTCTTTGTAGGAAAGCAACAAAAGAAGTGCATTTAGTTTTCGTACATAATATCATTTACCAGTATTAAAAATCGGCCACAAAACCTCGATGTTTTTTCAGTGTATCGACTTCTGAAACATCGAGGTTGAAACAGCTACTATCAGTCGCAAAAAACAAGGCTTTTTCCCCAAATCTACTCTTTAGTCACTTTTCGGTGGATGGGGAAAACTTTTATAGAACTTCGCGCGAACTACTTTTACAAGAACTTAATAACAGCGCCAAAACTCTCTACTTAAGACCATAGGAACAATATCTCAGCACTCAAAAGCTTGGAAATAACCACTCCGAAGTCAAGATCAAGGATATGATGTCACGGAGCAGAATACAGTAACATATACTATATAACAGTTTTTGACTGTCGTGGACTTATATATTTTTTTAGATTTAACAGCTACAATGAGAACTCAATGAGCTGTAAACTTAAGCTAGTGCCTAATTGGGACTACTAGTTCCAGGAAAAGTACACATCCAGTGACATAACAGGAACACAACAGGTAGCTCATTGAGATTCGAGCTCGAACCACGTAGATCAGTGCGCGATCAAGGCGGCTGACTTATTTCATTTTATATTATCCCCTTGCACTAATTTCTCGTTATAGTTGATAAAGTGTGGACAATCTTGTCCTTACTTGTTTTTGGAACAACAGAATGCGACATTATTATAAATCTTCATCTCTCGTACTATGTACCATCCCGAAGTTTCATACTGTATAAATATAAAGACGAAAATAGAGCAAAATGTATAAAGCGAAAATAGAACAAAATGTATAAAGCGAGAATAGAGCAAAATGAGAGTACAGCAAACTGCCTTTTATCCGGTGCTCCAGTTACCGAAACTCTCAAGCAACTGGCACCCGAATGATGGCTTCTGATCATCGGCCGCCACCAGCCATCAGCGATCATTCGCTAGTCAGTCACTCAAGCATTTCACTTACATTTTATCCGTACTCCTGTATTTACGTTTAATTTTCTCGGAACGCTGCAACCCATCTATAGCAATGTCTTCTGCTGGTAAACGCAAGAAAATATTACTCACCCTTAAGCAGAAGATGGTTAATTGTTGTGGTTTTGAGAAGGCTGAAAATCGCAAACAGTTGATGAATGAATCGGATCGTCTCATTGTACGACATCAAGATACAGAGAAGCCAAATTAAAGCATTCTTCCTGAATTCAGAGAATCCAAATGTAGTAGAAGAACATCACATACTGCATCAAGAACGAAGCGAACACCACGAGAAGTTATTGTTTTAAAAGTTTTCAATTAAATGATCGTATGAAACATGTATCTCTGGCCCCATGATAATCGAGAACGCAAAGGATATTGCGAAAAAAATGAATATGCAACAATCTTGTACGTTCTCATCCGGATGGCTTACAAGATTTAAGGTCAGTCATGGCATCTGCAGTCTCGATATTCCAGGAGAAACAAAGGTCTGCTGATTAGCCTTCTGCAGAAGAATTTGTAAACAAGTTTTCGCAGCTAGTTAATGACTAGAATTTATCTCTCTATCAAATTTATAACGCCGATGAAATTGGACTGCTTTTCGGTGCTTTCCGTCGATGACCTTTCCAAATTGGGGTGAGACCTATTCTTCAGGCTTCAAGCAGAACAAAGCTTGATTAACTGTGTTGGTGTGTAGTAATGCAAAAGGAAGCCATAAAGTGAAATTATTTGTTATTGGAAAACGTAGAAAATCAAGAATTTTGCCTGTGTTCTGTCGTCGCAGCCAAATGCCTGGATAATATGCGAAATATTTTTGGAGTCGTTTTGAGAAGTGTTTCTCCTGGGTGTAATAGAAAATTTAAAGAAAAATGGCCTTCCAGACGACAGTAAATTGTGTTAGTTTTAGATAACTGTAGGGTCCAATTACCTGCTCAGGAGATCTCAATAGGCATTTTTTTTGCGCCTCCAAATGTGAAAAGTCTAATACAACCTATTGACCTGATCCTCCACCAAAATTTAATAATGCATTATCGTCGTGATTTCAAGAGTCACCTGGTTACCTATGCTAAAGGAACAATCTAAGATTTCCAGAAAATGTTCAATGTAAAGGATGCCATATTAAAGATATTCCTTGCATGGAATAGTGTAAAAACTAAGACTTGTCAACATTTTTGGAGAAATTTGTTCCAAATGGCAATTTTTACGGATGAAGACTGTTAGGCTGGTTTTGAGGGTTTCCGAACCACATCGTTACACAAAGTGGTCAGGGAGATATATGAATTTGCGAAGACAAAGCAAGACATGAGTGAGGAAAATATGGAACGTTGGATTAATATTCACAGCGATGTTCCCTTCACCATACCTTCGAAAGGTAAAGAAATAATTTATAATGTATTGGCCCCCAACACCGAGGAAACCAAAGATGAAGAGGAAGAAGGAGCAATGCCAAACTTTTCGTGGAAGGCAGAGAGTGAAGCACTGAATGTGTGTATTTCTTCTGCAGAACAATCAACGTACACGAATACACATGGCGTCAGACAGCTTCATTTCATGAAGAATTAATTTTTTCGTGAAACAGCAAAGGCATCTAGAAAAGGTGATATACGGGATATGCCAAGGGAATTCACAAAAAAAGAACCATTCAAACTCAATCCACCATTAAGGATGCTACTGCACATTGAGGTTGGAGATTCTTCAACATCTCCATTCGACGAATCCATCACATTCCTCGACAACAAGCACTCAGAATATTTTTTATTAGTTTTATATAAGGCAGTTAAGTGTTAAGTTTTTAAAAATTTAAGTAGTAAAAATTATGTTATTTACATTACATATTCAGTGGACATTTTATGTATTAGGATAATAAAACTTGTTCTTTTCTTAAATTACAATTCTATTTCTTCACTAACAGCAGTCACTAAATAAAGATTTCCTTGCTGTCAGTCAGGAGTTTCGGTTTCATGGCATTTTTATTTGACAATGCAAGAACTAATGCAAATGTAAACACCATTGAGAAAAAGATGTCTACATACAGTCGACAATAGTCTGCAACTGCATGCCAAAATGGCAGAATCGATGTGATAAATGGTACACGCTCGCAAAAAATCCGGAAAATGCTGTTTTCCTGCAACCTTCTGGTTCCAGTGATGCCGGATAAAATGTAGTTTACAGCAACACTTTTTAGCACGTCTTTTGTAAAAAACGATCGTGCTTATGTTACCGGTTTGTCCGTCCGTCCGTCTGTACCCACGATATCTCTGCAACTAGTAGCCCGACTTGAAAAACTCTTTTTGCATTGGGAAGCTTGAAATATGCGAATGGTAATCCTTCATTTCGTTTATTTTTACGATGTACAATTTCGCCGATAGTGGGCGTAAATGCAGATGATGTCGAATTCAAAAATACGTTTCATTCCACATATTTGCTTCTAAAGATCCGATTAAAAAATCTTTTATCTTTCGATTCCATTTATGTCGAAGAGTATTTTTGATGTAGTTACTTTTTCAAATTAGGCATAGATTTTCCGCTAGGGGGCGTAAAAGTAAATTAAATTTCCCCAGATATCTGATCTTCTAAAACTCCGATTTGAATTTTTTTTTCAGCGGATACACCTCCTGATGAAAAATCATTTGCATATAATTTCAAATTTTTGGTAAAGAATACTTTATCCCCCAGAGGGCGTAAGTGTAAATTTTTAATTTTGATGTATTTGCCATAAATCTGATCTTCTAAAATATCGATTTAAAAATTATTTCGTGAACTGATGACACTCATATCGAAAATCCCTTTCGGAATATTTTCTTCTTAAAATATTACACAGTTCTCCACCAGGGGGCCTAGTTGTATATCTTATTTTTGTCAATATTTCTACTTCTAGAAGTCCGATTTGAAAAATTCCTTCTTTGTTTAATAGTGTTTTCTGCGTGACACGTTTTTCATATAATTTCAAAATAATTTTCAGGTAATTCATAGACTTTTCGCTAGGGGGCGTAAAAGTAAATTGTTTTCCTGCTTATACCTCTGCTTCAAAATCTCCGATTTGAAAAATTCTTTCTGCACCGTATACAGCTCTTGATATGAAATCCTTTGTACATAATTTTTAATTTTGGTAAAAAATATTTTGGCCACGAGGTGGCGTAAGTCTTAATTTCCGCTTCTGACGTATTTGCAGCAAACTATGAGCTTCTATAATCTCGGTTGAAAAGGAGTCGTTTGTCAACCGATACTACTCATGTCATTTCCTTCTTTACATTTTCTTCTTGAAATAAGGCATGGTTTCTACGCCAAGGGGCGTAGACGTATATCTTATTTTTGTCAATATTTCTACTTCTAGGAGTTCGATTTGAAAAATTCCTTCTTTGTTGAATAGTGTTTCCGATGCGAAATGTTTTTCTTATAAATTCAAAACTTTCAATTAAATCATAGACTTTACGCTATGGGGCACAAAGGTAAGTTGCATTTTCTGCGTTATGTCTGCTTCTAAAACTCCGATTTGAAAAATTCTTCCTGTTTCGCATACAAGACCTGATGGAAAATATTTTTGACATAATTTCTAATGTTTGGTAATGAATGGTTTGGCCACCAGGGAAAATAAGTGTAAATTTCTGCTTCTGATGTGTTTGTAGGAAAATATGTGCTCCTGAAAACTCGACAAATTTTTTTCTCTTGGACAGAAAGTGCTCATATGGAACATCTTTTTGAGAATACTTTCTTCCAAAAATAATTCATGGTTTTCCCACCAGGGGACGTAAGGTCACATCTTATTTTTGTCGATATCTCTGTTTCTAAGAGTCCGATTTGAAAAATTCTTTCTGTGTTGGAGAGCGTTTCCGGTGCAAAATGTTTCTCATATAAATTCATGTTCTTCTTAACGCACAAGTCTACAACGACAGGGCGTAAGTTCACGATTTCGTTTACAGCAATATCTGAGGGAATAAAAACCCGATTGAAAAATGTCTTTCTTCCGTCAGATACTATTGTTTTACATACCTGTTCCATTGACTTTGAACAGCTTTGATAAATTTAATTTGCGTCAGAACAAATTCAAAAAGCGTGCTTATTACACCCGAAAATTCGGTGTCATCTTTCTTGTTTTTACTATTGACAAATGACCACGTAAAAAAAACTGTTGGTTCAACATAAATCACCAGCTTCCAACATATCAAATTAGCCTCTCCGGCTATCCTTGAAACTCAAGTATTATTTCGAGATGAATTGAAGACCTGACTTTATGCGTTTTATAAAAAATATAGTATTCAAGTTACTGAGTGAACGTAAAGATAGCTCTAGCTTCAGTTGCTTATAATTGGCAACCGATACTTCATTTTTCGATCTTATTTTGCGAATTTCACTCACATGCGTTCCTTCGTTTTAGAGCCATTCATTTTTAAAAATTAAATAACTGAAGACATATATGCACTCATGTTCATGAAAAAGAAAACAACTGAAAAAAACCTTGCTAGGAAATAGCGATTTTCAACTGTATTACACAACGACGAAGCATCTGTACAAACCTCTGAACTAGCAGTGACGTGCTCACTGAGCGTCGTGGTAGTTTCGACACCGGGCGTGCGATTTCCTATTTTCATGAATCTTCTCCGTGACTACACAAACAATTAATAAACAGTGGAATGAAAATCCATACCAATATGATACTGAAATGCGTCTGTAAGATAACTTTCCACTTATTATGAATACCGTAACACTAATCTATTGGAACGCCCTTTAGAATCATTTACGGCATGCAATAATTCACCACCTGCCCGCCTCAAAAAAGTAAGGCTACTTCTTTAAAGGTACTGACAAATCTACATTAAGATTCTCGGATACAGCACACAAACTAGAATGTACTGTCATTGTGTACATTGTTTAAATAACACCAAAACTAAAAAAAATTAAATACATATATATAGCGACAAAAGCATTCAGTTGAAAATCAAACAAATACCTAATATGGATGAATTTATGGACACTATTTCCGGTAACGCTAGTTTCTTTGGCACCACCGTTAAATGCACGAATAAAGGAAGTAAGTGCAATGTTCCTGAACTTTGTTTTTTCCTATCTTGCAACATTTTGTACCATTTGGTCAGTAATTAACTGAAATAAAAAAGTAATTTTGTACTTGCTTCCGCACTAAGTTTAATAATAATTTTTCCTCAAAAAATCTAAAGGTTCTGAAAGTTTCACAGTTTAGACAGTGGTCTTGAAGTGAGGCATTTCGTATGACATTTTACCTCTACTTCGTGAACGCTTTAGGTTCAAGGTAAGATTCCTTAGTTGTGGGATTTGCATAAAAAATGAATTTGCCTGAGACATCCTGTACAATTACATCTTGTCAATTACACTGCTCAAAATAGAAATTGCCCTATCCAGAAGGAAGTGCGCTACGAACATGCAAATCGCAGGGTGGGTGTACTAACCCGAGATACGCAAATGATTCTGAACTGGAGCCGATGACGTCACATGTTCGTGCGATAGAGGTGCTAGCAACAATAGGGACAGTAATGTGTGGTCGCTGGTAGAAATTTCACTGTCGTTTCAGATTTGTTGCTCCTGCTAAAAAGGTGTTCAGGCCGAAAACGTCGGGTACACGCCGTCGGCAAGTTTATTACCAATTTGATGCGTTTCGAAAAGAAAGAACTTTACGCCTGTGTAAAGCGGGCTGGTCTACACATCGTATCGCTGCACATGCGCAGCTAGATGCACGAATTGTTTAAAGCTGTTAGCACCACTGCTTACAGAATGGTGTGTACGTACTTCAGAGCGACAGTGCTGCAGTCTGAAAGATGTCAGCATGCCTAGACCGGGGCGGATTGTAAGACACGTTCGTTCGTTACAGAAAGCACTGCTACCGATATTTGAGGTGCTGTGTCATCGGTCGTGGACGTCGCCATAACTTCCCGAATTGTAAACCGGAGGTTACATATGGCAAACCAGCACAGTAGGCAATCGGTACTTCGACTGCCATTGACGGCCCACCGTCGCATGTCTTGTCCGGCTAGGTGCAGACGTTATGCGAACTGGGGTCACGATATGACCACTGTGGTTTTCATAGATGAATTCCGTTTCTCTCCGGGTGCTGACGATCGACGGATGTAATTCTGGTCATACCTTGGCGAGCAGAAGTATTCTGGCTACGCTCACGACCACCACATCGCTCGTTAGGCAAACATCATGGTATGGGGTGCTACTGCGCATGAAAGGCAAACATCATGGTATGGGGTGCTACTGCGCATGAAAGGCAAACTTACAGCTGAATGATACATGAGCAAGGTTCTACGGCCCATTTTAATACTGTTTTTGAATAGCCTACAAAATCCCGTTTTCCAGAAAGATAACGCCGGAGGACACACCGTTCGGATCTCCAGGCAATTTTTGCAACATGTTCAAACACTGTCATGGACAGCAAGATTGCCCCCATTTATTCCCAATCAAAAACCTGTGGGTCCACATTGGAAGTTGCCTGCAATCGAATCGGCCTGAGGAAAATTTCGATAAATTATGGGAAAACGTCAACCGTGCTTGGTATTCCATTTCTCAGGACGACATCCGTCGATTGTATGACACATTGCCACGCCGTGTGTTTCTCTGTATGACCGTTCATGGCGGTGCAACCACTCAATTAGGCTTCCCCATTGTGCTGCATTATACCATCTTATAAAAATTGTACGTGGCTGAGTACAGCATTAAGATATACCCTTATGTTCAAGGTAAACCTTTAGGTACTAGTACTTGCATTCTCAATTTCCCCACTCTATCCTCACTCCTTCTGATTGGGGCAATTTCAGTGGACGTAGTGTATGTAAAGAAGGACTTGCTCAGCATTACTACATTTAAACAGAATAATTCCTCACTCCACTCAATAGTGTAATTTATTATCTCAATTTTCCGTCTTCCCTTTAATGACAAATTCTCAAATTCGATTAAATGCCAGAAAGTGAGCGATAAGAATTTGCATTATTCTGCTACGAAACTCTGTATCCTTTTACCTCTAAGACCAGCTGCAGCCAAAATTAAAGGAAGTAGGTGATTCTTGAGACTTAAATATTCCACATGACTCATATTAGTTTCAAATGGGCTCCGTCCACTTGTAAATGTTTCTCAATATTTAATTTTCTTCCCACAATAATAGAAAACCCATTTGTACCGATGTTTAGGTATGACTAAAAAGAAATCAGTGAAACTTTTATTTAATTTCTTCCCAATCATAACTTTTTTTAAAAGCTCTACAAAAAGGAAATTTTGAATTTAGAAATGGTTTAATAATAACATCCAGCCAGACCCTTATGTTCAAGGGATTCTTATTTTCTTGCTCGATATCACCATTCTATCATCACGCCTTCTTATTGGGCAATTTCAGTGCCAAGCAGTGTATGTATAAAGAAGAACTTGTTTAGCATTTCCATCTTTAAACAGACTAATTCCTCACTCCTCTCAACAGTATGATTAAGGATCTCACTTTCTTTTCTTCCCCGTAATGACAGATTTTCACAATCGAATAAATGGCAAAAGCAGAGAAATAAGGTGTCGCATTATTCTGCTCCGAAATTCTGTATCATTTTACCTCTACCTCCAGCTGTAGCTAAAATTAAAGCAAATAGGCGATTCATAAGACTTAAATATTCTGTACGACTCACATTAGTTTAAAATAGGCTCCGACCACGGGTAAATGATTCTTCGCATTTAATTTGCTTCTCAGAACAATAGAACACACAGTTGTACCGATGTCAAGGTAGGAATAATAAGAAAGAAGTGGAACTTTTATTTAATTTCTTCCCAATCACTACTTTTTTAAAAAGCTCTAAAGAAAGTGAATTTATAATTGGGAAATGCTTTAAGATTCAGTAAGTCGGCATAAATATACCTCCTCATAGATAAAGCTCGGCACACACAGGGGCACCTTCCGAGGGGAAAAGGTCAGTCTGAAATTTTAAAACAAAATCCTGTCACATGAATAACAGAGCAATTATTATTTTTTTAATTTCATTTATTGCACACACAGTGGACAGTGACGGTAAAGTGTTTGCATTATTCAGTATTCACTTAAGTTTTATTTTCTCAAACACCATGCTTAGTAAATAAATTGATATTGGAAAATTCCAAATTCTTTGCAGGATCCGTAGTGGAAAGTTAACTTCAAGTGAATCATTCAAGATAGAAAGTACAGTAAGACTTCCGTTAACGGACACCTTCGAACAACGGAAACCTCCGACCAACCGCAAGTTTTGATCGGTACATAACATCTGCGGTAGGATTAACATTAGCGATAACCTCCAAACAACTAGACCTCTTAACAACGGTCAACAATCACCCTAGTTTTTCCTGAGGAAGTGAGACGGACATTTTCCTCGTAAGAATTTTCGCATTTCCCACGGTACATCAGCTGGAAGAATTATAGGGGGACAATGAATGTTGCTAGTGCAAGCAATATAGCGAGTACAGCGAAATACTTATGTAAAAAAAAACATGTGGCGTAATTACTTGAGGCGAGTTCCATATCCTGTGTATATTTCAGTTATCGCACCCCATGTAAGGTGGGAGTGGTATGGTGCCTTGGTGCTGCCCGTCGGCGGCAATTTGGATTAGGTTTGACTCTACGGGCTGTTTTACTGCCCTTTGATTGCGGCCGCCAACGTCTGGAACATTTTACTGTTAGACTAACATAAAGATAATCATCTTTCAAATGTCTATTTAAGACCAGTGCCGCCCCGGTGGCGCAGTGGTCTAAGCGATTGATTCTGATCATTCGTCCGCGATGGGTCTGGGTTCGAATCCCGTGAGGCATGGGTGTTGTGTTTGTCTTACTGCCGCTCTGTCCCTTCCCTGGAACCAGTGGCCTTAAATTAGGGACGGGCGACTGCTTGTAGGATACTGAGTGGCTCACAGTGTTCGTTAAACCTCCAATCAAAAAAAAAAAAAGACCAGGCGTAAGGCATTGCCTTCTTAAAATTCTCTACAACATGTTTGATTGATTGATTCTAAAAACTTTGCTAAGACCATTTAATTCTAGTTAGCAATATTGGAAGATAACGATAAACGATCAAGCATTTAAATTGCAAGTCATACTCGTTATTACTTTTCCTGCTTCCAAAAATTCAGCTACAAACAATCATTTATTTTCTATTCTGAACCTGTACAATGTCCTTCTGACCAATATTTGCGTTTCATTCTTATCCCCAATATATAAAATTTTCACCTGTGAAAAATAAAACTTCATAATATTTTTTTCATGTTTTTTTATGAAAGTAAAAGAAAAGAGGGCAACATAAAACTAGTGGGATTTTTTACATTGTTCTTGAGGAACTTATGCATCAATATCTGGTTCGATGGAAGTAGTTGCAAGTCTCCGTTATTTCTCAAGGTGCTCATCATATGTTTTGGTTGCAATTTTGCTCTTCGTGTGTTTCATCCATGAAATAGGTGCTCATAAATGTAGGTGCTGCCTAAAAGCGATGACATGAATATGCAGTGATTGTGAAGCGAGGAATATTTGTCTCTGGGAAGTTAGGTCTTATAAAAGTCAAGTAAAGGCCACGATAAAAAATTTCTTTAAGTTGAGTAACAGTTTGCAGCTCTATCATTCTATTTGAAAATTGGCAAGTAACATATTTATGTCTACTGAAAATGGAATCGCACATATATCAAAATACTGACTATTTATCCGGAAATCTTGAACCATGTTTTTAAATTGCAGTATCCTATCAAAAAGCAAGGCTACATATACTTCGTTATTTTGAAGATCAAGTTCAGCTAACGTGTCTAAAAGAATAAAATTGCCTTAATTTGAGCTTGCCAAAATTTTAGTTTCATTTGGAACGCTATTATGGTTTTAAATATTATATTGGTAAGCTGGTTTTCAACTTCAAGACGCATGTTTAACACTTTTAAATGAGCCGTGAAACCCACCAGAAATGCTATTTTTGTTAGCCATTTTTCATCGTCAAGTTCTGGAACCCATTTTGTTTTTGATACCATAAACGACTTGATTTCATGTCACAAATCATAAAATCTTTTCAACACTTTGCCTCAACTTAGTCATGTTACTTCCGATAAGAAAATTATTTTGCCATAGTCAGGTATCCATACTTTTAAGGAATTCCTGGAATTGACGATATTTCAATCCCTTGGCCCTTATGAAATTCGCAGCCTTGATGACAGTTTGAATGTGGTTATCCGTTTTTAAAGCTTTTGCGCATACATTTGCTTGATGTACTACGCAGTGATACTTTATCAAACGTTTCTGGCGGAAATTGCGTCGTCTTCTATTAATTTTTACAATTCCTTCTCTTTTACCTACCATTTTTTTTATTTTTTTTAATTAAAATTTCAACGACCACCGAGAGTTACTCAATTAGTTATAACAAGTTGCCCGTCCCTAAGTTAGGGCCACTGGTTCCAGGGAAGGGAGAGAGTCATTGCCGTACCACAAAAACGAAATCCATACCTCACCGGGATTCTAACGCTGACCCTTCTCGGACGAATGATAAGCCAGCGCTTACCTAAGATCGCTAGGGCACCATTAGTAACTATACCAGATATGTTCACAATGGACAAAGAAAATCGCTGTAATGTAATTTTTACAGCCTACTATAAATCTCTTAATTTATGTTGTGTTTTTTAATGGCACTAAAGAAGCCATTTTGTCAGTGGCATTGTATTAGTCTTTAATACCTCTAATAAAAATGGCAAGTTGAGCCGTATCTACGGCATCAGTGCTTTCATCCATCGCCAAAGCATAAAATTTAAAATTAGGAACTTTACTCTCCAAACCTTTAGATTTCCCAATTTCTTCAATTCGCCTGTCCCTGTCTAACAATTGATTTTAGAAATATCCCTTTTTTTATCAGGACAAATTATATCTGCCACGCTTTCCATACATTAATTAATAAACTCACTATCAGGATATCCTTTTGAGTTTTTTTCTATTGAATTTGCTACCACAATACTAGCTTTTACAATAGAGTACACTTCAGTTGTAACTTTTTTTTTATTTGTTGAGAAGACAGATTTTTTTCAATTCCGCTGTTATGTCCTTACGACACTTTCCTTGATATGAACCGAATTTGTCAGCATGTTTTTTCATGTAATGCCTTTTTAAATTATTCTTTCAAAACTGGCACAAATTCTCTACAAATTCAGCAGGGTGCCATACTGTTTACCTCGACAGCGAAGCAGTCATCTGTCCACTTTTCGTTGAACAATATTTCTTCATCCGTAAATTTTCTTTTTTTGCGGTTCTGTTTTTTTTTTTTTTTGAGACGCTGTGATTGACATATTGAAATTAATACAAAATAGCATTTTAATTATCTAATCCGTGCGTTTTACTTGCCCAATCGCCACAAGCACATGTAACGTCTGATGGCGTCAGTTCGACTGTCCATCTTGTAAGATAGCAAACTGGAAGCCACGTAGACGTACCCATCTTATGGGCATTAACAACGGCACTGGCTATGTATATTATAGCAATTAAATCCAAAGGGCGAGATCCAAGGTGAAAATCCTCCAAATACGTGGCATCAATAAATAAATAAATGCATCGCTCTTTCCACGTTCCAGAAACACAAAGCAACCGAAAAACGGCTTTCAGCCGCCGCCGTGGAATCGAACCACAGATCTCTCGATATCTAGCCAAGCGCGTTACAATTTACACCACAGTGGCCAACAATCCACAGTGCTGTGTGTATTTTTAAGTCAGCTTCTGATATCATAAATCCATAAGATGGGCTCAACTACTTAGACGTCTCCATCCGGTGGGCATTAACAACGGCACTGGCTATATATATTATAGCAATAAAATCCAAAGGGCGAGATTCAAGGTGAAAATCCTCCAAATACGTGGCATCAGTAAATAAATAAAAACATTGCTCTTTCCACGTTCCAGAAACACATAGCAACCGAAAGCTGGCCGAAAATAAAATTCTGGAACGTGGAAAGAGAGATGCATTTATTTATTTGATGATGCCAGGTATTTGGAGGATTTTTACCTTGGATCTCGCACTTTGGATTTAATTGCTATAATATATATAGCCAGTGCCATTGTTAATGCCCACCAGATGGAGACGTCTCAGTAGCTGAGCCCATCTTACAGATTTATGATGTCAGAAGCTGACTTAAAAATGCACATAGCACCATGGATTGTTGGCGACCGTTGTGTAAATTGTAACGCGCTCGGCTAGATATCGAGAGATCCATGGTTCGATTCCATGGCGGCGGCTGTAAACGATTTTTCGGTTGCTATGTGTTTCTGGAATGTGGAAAGAGCTAGGTATTTATTTATTTACTGATGCCACGTATTTGGAGGATTTTCACCTTGGATTTCGCCCTTTGGATTTAATTGCTATAATATATATAGCCAGTGCCGTTGTTAATGCCCACCAGATGGAGACGTCTCAGTAGCTGAGCCCATCTTACAGATTTAGGATGTTAGAAGCTGACTTAAAAATACACATAGCACTGTGGATTGTTGGCCACCGTAGTGTAAATTGTAACGCGCTCGGCTAGATATCGAGAGTTCCGTGGTTCGATTCCACTGCGGCGGCTGAAAACAATTTTTCGGTTGCTATGTGTTTCTGGAACGTGAAATGAGCCATGTATTTATTTATTTACTGATGCCACGTGTTTGGAGGATTTTCACCTTCTTATGATTTAGTTCTATACGTAGCTACTAAAAAACTACAGATGGAGATGGAATTCATTGAGGTCTCAGAAGATGACATTGTACAGTTATTTTTAACGCTAAGAATCATCTAGTGGAAATATGAAAAAATGCAATAAAATACGCAATCCTTCCGCAACCTGCAAGAAATCTGCTTTCTTGCTTTTCAACTACTTATTTCTGCAAATCTACATTCTCTTACTTAAGTCAAATCAATATGCCTTTAAGGTCATAAATGGCGGATACCCATTTAGAGGATCTGCTCGAAATGTGGAATTCCATGTAGCAACCAAATATTCAGATGCTTTCCAACAAAAAAACACTCACAACGAAGTAATTAAGAAGTGAGCTAACTTTAATGAAAAAATGTTTTTTTCATTTTCTTGGTTAATTAGTTTACAGTAAGATTTTTGGAAAATAATGTACATAAAATTATATATCAAAGAGTGACTTTCAAAATGTGGGCTTGTAAGATCATATCTAACTTAGTGCCGCATTCCAATATGCATTCCAATATGAAGGGATTCCCCAGCTCTGCCTTAAGATGACAATTCGTGTAGTCCATGCCAAATCTCATTTTTGTAATTGTTGGCAGTAATTCATGAAAACAACGCAACATCCCCGGATTATCAAGAATTCGAGGAAAGAACTAATCGTGTACGCATGGTTAACCAGATGAACGATTTACAAAACGAAATTTATTCATGATATCCTCAAAACTACCTTTTTCAAATGTGTTTAGAAACTGAAAGACAGAGATTTCTTCCATGTTCGAAAGGCAGAAATGTAGATGGAGAACTAGACGCACACAATATGACACCTATGCCCTGAGAGGCACTTCGCTGTAGAACAGTTCTTGCCTTGTACAGCAACAGCCTGTGACGACTTGGTGGATTGATCCTGGTGTCATGGCCTGGAGTCGTTGGGATAGAAATTATGTCATTAGAAAATTTGTAGTTACTCAAGTCATTAGAAAATTTGTAGTCGCTCACGTACTGAAATTAGAAACTATGATTGTATAAATTGTTTATTATGTAAAGGAAATTGTTGAGTATTTTATTTGTATAAACTATAATTTATTAAGTGAGTTATGATTGAGGATCTGTAAGTGGAAGATTCTTATATGCAAAAATGTACCGGAGCTGACGCCCCTCATAGTGGAGTGGCCTGATTGGAGCTCAGGACCTCTTGGCACTATATATTGGTGATTTTTTGTTTCTCGTGGCTGCTGCTGCTGGTTCCTTTTTTATGGGATCGTTAAACATTTGCTCTGCGTGTAGCATGCAGAGGCAGAAGTTGTTTTCCGTTCTGCCCGGATTCGGAACCTCTACCTGATTGTTCTTGAGTATCAGAAGTAGTGAAGTTGCTTCCGTCCTGCCGTGCTGCCAGGATGCGGAACCTTTACCTGATTGTTCTTGAGTATCAGAAGTAGCGAAGTTGTTGTGCATTCTGCTAGTGAAGTTGCTTCCGTTCTGCCATGCTGCCAGGATTCGGAACCTCTGCCTGATTGATATTGAGTATTAGAAGTAGTGAAGTTGCTCTGCGTTTTGCTAGTGAAGTTGCTTTTCGGTCTGCCATGCTGCAAGGATTCGGAACCTCTACCTTATTGTTCATGAGTATCAGAAATAGTGAAGTTGCTTCCGTTCTGCCATGCTGGCAGGATTCAGAACCAATACCTGATTGCTCTTGAGTATCAGAAGTAGTGAAGTTACCGTGCGTTCTGCTAGTGATGTTGCTTTCCGGTCTGCCATGCTGCAAGGACTCGGAACCTCTACTTGATTGTTCTTGAGTTTCAGAAGTAGTAAAGTTGCCGTGCGTTCTGCTAGTGAAGTTGCTTTTCGTTCTACCATGCTGCGAAGACTCTGAATTTATACCATTAGATCCCAGTACGTGAGTGCAAAAGTTCTTTTTTTCTTTTGTATAATTAATAGTTGCTGGCAGAGTTTACGTAGGGCTATATAATAATTGAAAGGTATTTAAAATTAGTGTATTCTTATGGGGTGGGTTTTTTTGCATGCTGTATTATTGGTAGCTTCAAATTAATAGTGTTTCATGCCCAGAGTTGATATTCTTGTGCTTTGGGGTGTTTATGTGCGTTAATCTTAAATATTGTCTCAAGAAATGACAAGCTAATAATTAATGGGGTTTAAATATTTGGTGTTATTGGAATTGTATTGCTTGTTTTGTGTGACAAAATAATTGAAGCAAACGGAGTGAACATTTACAGTATGTTGGAATTTAAATTCAGTTTAATGTGTTCTGAAATAATTGATTTGTATTAGTACTAAAATTATTGAATGACATAAAATGTTTTTTTTTTTTTTTTTTTTTGATTGGAGGTTTAACGACCACCATGAGCAACTCGATGGGCTATAAGCAGTCGCCCGTCCCTAATTTAGGGTCACTGGTTCCAGGGAAGGGAGAGAGCCAATGCCGTAAGACAAACACAACATCCATGCCTCACCGGGATTCGAACCGGGACCCCTTAGAGGCCTGCGCCACCGGGGCGGCTAAAATGGGTTTAGCAGAGTAATTTGTGTATGCATTGTTATTTGCTTTTGTAAGATTATTTCAAAATCTGTCCACTGCACTTAACGTCCTAGTCCTGGGTTCGAATCCAGAGAGAGACAGATTACCGAGATAGTTAGCTGGGCACAGTAAATTTTGGTGGGGCAGTAATGGCTAGGAGCGTTGCAAGCCTACTGATGTAAACTTAGGCAAACAGTAACCTTGCTTTGCGAGTGAAACAAATTGGTCATTCAATTGCGAGGCCACTATTCCCAACAAAAGGTAGAAAATTCCTCTTACTCAGTTGAAAAATGCAACGAATGGACAGCTCAGCAACGGAGAAAGTGATCAGGTCAAATGAATCAGGTTATAAACGTTTGCGTTGTTGTTCGGCGTGTACTATGGGGAGCCTCATGGAATTATAGAGCAGGCAAGTCTTGAATAAATAATCTCAGCATCTAAGTGTGATATGAAGACATGAAGGACGTTATATTGATGTAAACACTGGTTACAAGACAGCGGAGACCCAGTGCGGCGAGACAAAACCACCACTCACGCCACACTCGAGATTCAAACCAAAACCCATCCTGATCCATGCAGTAAACAGAAAACTTATATAGCTTTTGGTTATTCGGGTGACTAGATATGTAATTTAAAGCAGAATTTCCCTTTTTGATAAAGCCCAAGGTTAAAAACCGATGTATCTAATTTTACGTAGGAAAGGGCATTCCATGAAAATACATTATAATACATTTCTTATAGATCACGAGAAATATTTCAAGATTTTTTTTAGAATTATTCAGCGTTTTCCATTTGAAAAATCTCTTCTATATGGTAGACTAAGTACAGATACCACAAATAATGGAAACTTAATTAATCCATTCCTTAAAGGAAGAGAGTGATTATGTGTTTTTGATTAAATTGTTTTATAGCGTAAAGCGCTATTAAGGAAATCTTAGTCTGCCAAATTACATTGCTAGTGTAAAACCCCTTAATCTAAAATGTTCGGATTTAATTTAGATGAAACAAAGTGTAGGGTATTTCTATCTGAATGCATATGGGCACTCGTAAAAATGAAAACTTTAAAATAGTAACTTGTTTCAGCTTTCATTTTTCAACATACGCAGAATATCGAAATACAATATCACAAATAAAATAACAATAAAGTAATAACCCTATAACATTTTAGTAAAACAATAATAGCATTAGAATAATTCATTTAATGCTACACTGTAAAAAAAAGTTGTAGTTTTTACAGAAAATTACTGTAAATCGCTACAGAAAAATGCCGTAACCACATTTAACAGTTTAAAACTGTAAAATCTACAGTTTTGGGGATGGCAACGCGCCGAGCTACTGAACTACTTAACGCGCATGCTCAAACACTTAGCCTCGCGTTTCGAAGTAGTTTGGTAGAACTTAGCAAAATAACGAGCAAACGGGATTTGTAATCTCAGCATTACAAGACATATTAATCATTCTCAGTTCCACTAAATTATTATTACGAGGTTAGAATTTCCGTGTTCCACTTCCGAGATTTATCATTCTTTGTTTTTCTTTCAATTTCAGGTAATTTTATTTGGCGTTGAGCTCTTCGCCGGATTGTTTGTATGTTAGGCTTAATTTCTACGTTAAGTTCGCTGCATATCACTTCACTTTATTCCTATTCAATATCTTTCCCTAACGTTTTGTATCTGTTTGTCCAAGGTGTT
Source organism: Macrothele yani (assembly GCA_039090855.1). Classification (NCBI taxonomy): domain Eukaryota; kingdom Metazoa; phylum Arthropoda; class Arachnida; order Araneae; family Macrothelidae; genus Macrothele; species Macrothele yani. The sequence continues at coordinate 27,236,007 of CM077033.1, forward strand.
TTTTTGTACTGTAGGAGACTAGTGCTTTTTTTCATTTGGAAACTTTTTGATTACAGTTTAACAGGAAAGTTCATGTGGACATATGCTAACTATTCGGTTACACGTTGGTCTAGGCATGAGTTAAGACTGGGCACTTATCTGCTTTTAGCGTATGTTTGCCTCTAACAGATATAAAGTACTTTTAACGACTACCTGTACTATTAATGGTACTATCGTGTAAGTGATGGAATTTTACGATAAATTCATAACTTTTGGACTGGTGACATTTTGGATTGTATGTGAGAAACAAACGAATTCTACTACGTAACTTTGCAGGACGCTAAAGTACACATTTACCCATAATTTTGTTGCTTGGTTAATTCTCCAGGATGCAGTGCATTTGTTTATGTGATGCATGATCATCTGACAAATTGCTTCATCCAGGCAACTGGCTTATTCAAGGAAAATTGAAAAAAACAACTTGTTGATCATTTGTATTTACTTCTCATAACCTTTTTACATACCACCCAGTAAAGACGGAAATTTACTTTTGCTCTGTCCGAATTTTAAATTAGTCTCAAATATCAGCTTTGTATAATAACATGACCATGTAGTTTTGCTTTCTACGTGACTCATTAGTTGAATGTGAAAATTATTAGAAGAAGAAGAAAGCATGGAATACCTTCCAAAAAAGTCAAAGCCTGGAATAATGATACAGGTAAGCATAGTTTTTGCTGCTAAACTTTTGAAATGTTGTACAGAATGTAGTTACATGCCTAAAGTTTTGCTGAATGAAAGTTTCTGAAGAAAGTACTTAATCCATGCCTTAAAACAATTCTAAATTTTAGTATGCTTGTCTAGTAACCTTTTAAAAATATACCCTTATTAAAATAGTTTCTTTTAGTGTTTTTTTTTCAATATCAAAATTATATGTTCAGTTCCAAACTAAGAAAAACCTACTTAACAAAATACAAAAGGGTTATAATGCAATTGAATAGCATGCACCATCTGAATTTTTCTAGATATTGTGACCACGATAGCAGATGCATACACAATTTGTACTACTTGACTCTATTTCTGTTTTCACTGCCCCGGTGACGCAGTGGTCTAAGCAATGGCTTCTGATCATTCATTCGACAGGGGACCGGGTTCAAATCCCGGTGAGGCATGGATGTTGTTTGTCTTACGGCACTGGCTCTCTTCCTTCCCTGGAACCAGTGACCCTAAATTTGGGACGGGCGACTGCTTATAGCCCATTGAGTTGCTCGCGGTGGTCGTTAAACCTCCAATCAAAAAAAAAAAAAAAAAGCCCACCAAAAATTTTTTATTATCATAACTTCCTCAGAGTTGCATGATGAATCACTTAGTTTTGCATGCATCTATAAGTTTCCTTGCTCAACCCACGCTCGTCATCTGCCACAAAAAACAGAAAAACAATTACAAAAACCACAAGTTGTGAGAGTCTGAATAAATCATAAGATATATATATATATGATAAAATGTAGATGAGAATTTAAACATTCAAAATGCAATTTTACCTTGAAAAAATGTAGGCACAGAGAAAAACTATCACACTTTAGAAACACTCCTGTTTTACTTCCCGTTTGACACTACCATGACTGAAAGTTACAAGAATTAGAAAATAAATTTAATTTAATGAAATAAGTGAATAAATCATACTTTCTTACTCTGTTGTGTAAGGCATCATTATGAAGAAAGAAAAACATTGGTTTATAAAACTTGATTGTTTAAATAAAGGAGGCCCACAATAACATAGCTGATTAATATTTTTTTTTATTATTTTTCCTTGTTATACTTTTAAAACATAATTTAAATCTAAAAAGCTTAATAAAGGTATCTGAATACAAATACATGCGTGCAATTACTTAGACATTTACCCTTCATGGGGCACGTAAACAAATATTTACAAAGTGAAATAACTGTTCCTTAACTGACATTTTGATCAAGGAAAAAAATGCCACCATTTGCAGTTTCTTTTCTACCTTACAGTCTGATCATTACTTCCTAGTGCTAGTACTGTATTTTTTTCAACTACTCTGTTGAAAAAATACAGGGTGTTTTGAATGGGGCTATACAACTATGCATATCTGGAATAACTGTGGGATGAGGTGGCTATGCTACTGGCTCACCTCTACCAATCCACCCATCTGGAAAACAGGTGTTTGGGTACGCCATCAAATGACGAATATAACAGCCCGTTTCCACAAAATTATTGTGCCACACACACAGAATGTGCCCCTATTCAGAGGTTATTTGCCATATTGTGTGCGAAAATTCCTTTGAACTTTGTGTCGCAGACATTGTTTCCCTCAAACCAAAACACACAACATGCTTGCTCTGCACCTTCGAAAGTAACCATTTCGCAAGCGTTTGTTGTGGAACAAGTGCTTTAATGCCAGTCCAAAAGATATCTGGCTCCTGGATACAAGAAATTCCCAGAATGCAATTTCAGCCTCCTCTCGGTTCCTGAAGGTCCTGTCCTTGACGTAATTGCTAAAATGCATGAACAGGTGGAAATCCGTAGGTGCCAAGTCAGGCGCGTAGGCAGGATGTGGGAAGGGTTTGAACCTCAGTTCGTATCATTTCTGTTTTGTCATATGTGACACATGTGGTCTTGCGTTAACATGGCGGAGAAAAGGACCCTCCCTGTTTACCAAAGATGACTGTTTGGAACACAACTTCTAGTGCATTGTCAATTTCTTTACAGTATGTAACTGAGGTAATGCTTTCATCAGCATTCCAGAACCTTTAGTGTATAACACTGAACAATCCCACACACTGTCAAGACTTTTTGCATCAACCTTGGTTTAAGATAATGTTTTGGTGGTTCAACAAGGTTCAGTCACTGTCCAGATTGCTTACAGTTGTCACATAGCACCCACCTTTCAACACAAGTTACAATGCGATCAAGTAGGGTCTCCTTTTTGTTGTGAAGCAGAAGGTTACTGCACTTTTTGAACCATTGTTTCTGATGTTCCATTAGTTTGTGTGGGACCAACTTATCGAGCTTCTTGGCCTTACCAATTTGATGGAAATGATTGGCACCAACACCTTGTACTGTTTGGTGAGTTCACTGACTGATGTTGGAATTTGCCTTCAGAACATTGTTGTCAGTGACCGAATGCCGTACTCACTCCTCAGCCCTCCTTATCTCGTTGGCTAATGTCACTGGAATGAAACTTTGCAAGCATTGTGGGAAAGTTGAATATGGCATCTCAGAAAATCTGCCATTATTTTCTGAACAACCTGATAATTAGTATTATGAGTGAACTATCAATTAGCATTATTAGTAAACTTTATACTGGACCACCAGATTTTGTTAATCAGTGGTACACAAAAATCTTTACTTCCCCACGGGTGGAAAAAAAAAGGGTAAACCTTCAGAAAGTGGCCCAAAAGTAGTTTCTGAAGCGACGATAGATGGCGATATGTTATCGCTAAATCGTGAAGCGTAGCGTAACGTAACGTTATGAAATAGGCAAAGGAAGTGAATAATATGGATTTTAGGTGGCCCTTTAAAGGGCCTTTATGAATGTACATTCTTGCATATGTGTAAAATATTTATTACGACGGAAGAGTGAGTTTTCCTCATGAATCTGAAACTGTCTACTTAGCAGAATAAAAGCCAGAAAACCTTTCTCTGCCGGGGAAGAACTGCCTGATCGCACGAATCAGGACTTCAAAGCAGTGTTCTGAGGAAATTGGGCAATTCCGTCGCAATAAATATTCCATAATATGGTCTGCCAAGTACATTTTGTGGTTGCCCTGTGTTAACTGATGCTTAAGGGGACGCCAATTGCTCTGTACTCCTTGTGTATGCGCCCCTGTGATGGGATCAATGAAGTTGAGGGAGTGGTTGACTGTGAAATGTGCGTAGCCAGAGCGCCATCTATCGGAGCGGGCCACTTTCGGAAGGTTAGCCAAAAAAAAAAAAAGCTTGTCCTTAATGTACTAGCTCTGAAAAAGGGAACCATTGATTTTTGTGTATAATGGGGGGGAGCCCTCTCTGTATTTATTCTTAGTGAGCAATCAGACTGTGAAGTTAGAGTTCACTGTAAACTTAGCCCTGTGGCACAAATTGGGGCGAGGGGGGTAGAGGTCTGCACAGGCGAGATCAGGCCTTTTTGTAGTTTAGAGAACAAAGCAACGGGCTGGGCCAAGTCGACCCATTCTTTTTATCGCAATGGTAAAGAAGAAAAAAATTCCTGGATTTCCTGGTGTGTTAAACTGTTTCGAAGGTTTTACTTACTTCCATGACAGCCCAGGGCGTCGTAAGAAAAGCAACAAGAGGCAGAGGCATGCAGTGTTTTTACCAATCTAAAGTTAAGATGGTAAAACCATTTTGGGGCTTGTTGACAGCAAAAGATTTGCCACACTCCGTGAGTGTTCTGTAGGGGGGGGCGCAGAGGGTGCCTGCAGTGGGGTGAGGGTGTTTTTCTATGACGGTGGGACGGCATGGATTTTTTCTCCTATCCCTATTCTGATCTTTTGTAGTGTTACAGCTTACTAGTTCAGAGAAATGGATATTCTGAATGCATTTAGTCTTCCTTTTTCTATCTTTTTAAAGTTTATGGCTGTCTACTTTCCTTGAAAAAACCATCTGGTTGATATGCGAAAGCTTGGAAACTTTGATTTATATTCTAAACCAAGAAATTTGGATCTCTAGTACTATTTTAATTGGAATTGGTGTACAGTTCCTTGTTATTAATTAATTATATTTTTTGGTAATTGTTAAAGTTTAGTTAATATTTTTAGGCTTACTACATTCAACTTAAAATTTTCAATAATATCCCATTTCATTACTTAATTTTCACATTTTCGTAAAATACAATAGAAAAACAAAATAATACCAAATGGCACATCACAAGCCGAGCCAAGACTAAATAAGAGAGGCAATTGATGGGCCCGGGCTGAATGTCTGATATTTGAAACGGGCTGGGTCTTGAATGCCAGTGCTTGGGCCAGGCTCACCAAATTAGACCCTTGCAGACCTCTAGAGGAGGGGTATTTTTGTCTACGTCTGGTGGTGCCCTAGGAAAATCAAATCCTATTTCTAGATGAAATTGACCCAGGAACCTCCGATATGGTATCCTAGTGCCTTAACTATGTTTTATAAAGATTTGACCACGTGCAAATTTGAATAGTTAGAGCAATCTGTTCCTTTTTATAATGTAAACTTAGCAGGGGTCGCACTGCCGATTGCCATCTTAGCAATTTACGCAAAACGAAATCATTTTGGTGATGGAAAAAACCTTTGGCAATTACCGTTTCATTATGTTATAACACTTTGGTGAAAAAAAAAATTGAATTTGGCGACTAAATTGGCAAAAACTTTAGAAAAGCCAGTGCAACCCCTGCTTAGTATTAACATAGTTGCTATATATATGTATATCCATACTTGACATATCCTAGGTGCCAGGCACTTAGTTTTTTGTCCCTGGCAGCAAATATTATTTATTTCAGACTTTACAATTTCTAGTAAATAATGTAATTTGTGTTGCATAATTTGCAGATTATCTGTTAAGAAGTAATAAATTTAGGTACTGCAAATACTGGTAGAGTAAAATAATTTAAAAAAATGGTACAGCATTTAAAAAAATATGTGAGGGTATTGTCAGGAGAGGTGTGATTGGAAAAGTACCAAAAATGTAACAGGAAAAACGTAACACAAACGCCGCAATAGAGGACCGCCAAGAGATGCAAGATTTTTTTAGTTACAAGCATTCTGACATAAAATATGATGCAACGAAGTCTATATATTTTTGCATGTGGGAGTCTGTGTTGTGAGCAGCACACAGAGCTATTCCATGGCACTTAACCATTTTGCAATATTACATTCTCATATATTTTTTTTTATTTTTTATTTTTTTATTTTGAGACATATAAAAAAAAAAAGATAAATACTACAGATTTATTAGGTCTAACTAATGAACTACAGTAATGTTGCAAAACCCAGGTATATGAGTTCCTTTGTTTATTTAAAAGTAACTCAAAAGTACTTAAAAATTAGTTACTTTTTTATAAGCTGATAGTTTTTTTCTTCATCTTTGGACTTTTGAGTCAGTCATCCTGTGAATCGTGGCTTTTCTGCCGGAAATTATGGTTCATGATTAACACGACAGATGGTGGCACATTTTCTATGGATTATATGTCACATTTTTTTTCACAGCCTTGGGTATTATATACCACCGTGGATCTTAGAAAGAAACTTTTTGTGTGAATTTTGTTTTCTGCAGGTTACACAAAGGTAAAAGTACAGTACTTTGAATTAATATGTACAAAATATGACTTCTGCAAATAGTATTTTAATAAAATCAAAAAAATTTTAATTTTTTGAGATCAGCAATGGATGAATGGGAAAACAAAATTATGAAGCAAATTGAAACTTTGTTTTGCAAATAAGTGCTTTGGGTTTAGAAAAAAAAAAAAAGGAAATTGGCAACAGATGTAGTTATTATTTTTTGGCTTAGCTTCATCAACAGACATCATGCATTTTTTTTTTTTTTAATTTGACTTCATTCATCTAGCTTCTAGATCTGGAACATATTTGTCAAGTGCTGTATGTACTTATATATATATATATATATATGGGATGTAAGGTCAGGTGATGCGTAACATCACAGCCTCTCCTTGACAAATGTCAACCCCGCCTTCTCGTGGTACATCCTGTTCCCACTAAAGGGGCTCTGACGACCGCCCATAGCGGTATAACTATACCATCGGGATTAGAGGAAATTCTATCCCACACTCACCAACCCGCTTGGCCAGCGTGGTGAGTTATGGCTAAACCCCTCCAAAATGATTCCACAACTTAAATCTTGGCCCTCAGTCTCCGGCAGCTGGAATGTACCTGGCCAAGGCAGCGGCCAGTGCGACATGAAGGCAGAGGGTGCTAAGAATCCCCGGAGGACCGGACTAGGCTGCCATCTGATGCTGACCTTGGCTACTTACAATGGACGCTCCCTATCTTCTGATTCAAGGCTTCTTGAATTGGAAGAGGAACTACAAAGGATCAAGTGGGACATCGTGGGGCTAAGTGAGGTAAGGAGAAAAGGAGAAGATCTCATCGAACTGAAAAGTGGACATCTCTTCTACTATCGTGGGACAGATACTGGCAGAACTAGTGGTGTTGGATTTATAATAAACAAGAAACTGAAGGATAAAGTTGTAGAAGTTGAAAGTTCCTCTGACAGAGCTGCACGACTCGTTATCCAAATCTCGAAAAGATACCAGGCTCAGATTATTCAAACTTATGCACCCACCACAAGTCATCCTGAAGAAGAAATTGAAGAATTTTATGAGGAAATTTGTCATCTAAATAATAAAGGTAAGCAGCACTTGAAAATAATTATGGGAGATTTCAATGCAAAAATAGGGCAACGGCAACAGAATGAAACTTCAGTAGGTAAATTCGGTCATGGCAACAGAAACCAGCGTGGAAATACTCTCGTTGAGTTTGCTGAGGCAGAAGGGTTTTTCATCTTGAACTCCTTCTTCAAGAAAAAGCCACACAGGAAATGGACATGGAGACATCCAAATGGGACGACAAGTGAAATTGATTTTATTATGTGTAACAAAAAATTCGTCATAGAAGACTGCAGTGTGCTAAACAACTTCAACACAGGTAGTGACCATAGATTGGTGAGATGTAAGATGCACCTCAACACTAAACTTGAACGTGGCAAGCTCATAAGACAAACAAAATCTATTGACATAACCAACCTTAAAAAACACCATAATACCTTCAAGTTAGAACTGAAGAACAGGTTCTCTGCTTTAGAAGGCTTAACATCGGAAGAAGTGGGCATCTCTGAAGTTAACAGAAAAGTAACCAAAGCTCTTATGGAAACAGCAACAAAATTAGCTGGGTCTAAGAACAAGTTGCATGTGAACAAATTATCAGGAAAAACCAAAATGTTGATGCAAAAAAGAAGAGAGATGAGGACAACTAAAGAAGATGTGACTTCCAAAGTGGAATATATAGAGCTATGCAAAACAGTAAGAAAAAGTATCACCGAAGACGTAAGGAAATTCAACTGTGAACTAGTGAGGAAAGCAATTGAAAACAACCAAAGCCTAAAGATAGCAAAGGGACATCTCAGTAAGGGAAGAAAACAGATTATGGCACTGAGAAAAGAAGATGGTTCTGTAACAAGAAATAGAGGCGAAATTTTGACAAGAGTGAAAGATTTCTACTCCAAATTATATGAAAGGGATGATACATGCACTCCAGACATCATGAAAGATACCAGTACCAGAGTTCCTCCAGTCCTTCCAGAAGAAGTTGCACATGCAATCAAGAACATGAAACGAGGAAAAGCTCCAGGAGAAGATGGAATTACTGTAGACATCATACAAGAAGCAAGTGGAGAAATCGAAACAGTACTCGCCCAAATTTTCACTCGATGCCTTAATGAAGGAAAGATTCCTGAGGATTGGAACACCGCTACAATGATCCTGCTACATAAGAAAGGTGACATTGAGGATCTCGGAAACTACAGACCTATCAGCCTCCTATCAGTAGTTTATAAAATCTTCACTAAAGTTCTTTCACACCGCTTGAAGGTGACACTGGACATGGCTCAACCGAGAGAACAAGCTGGATTCAGGAGTGGCTACAGCACAATAGATCATATCCACGTGCTGAGAGAACTAATTGAAAGAGCGAGGGAATATGAACTTCCATTGTGCATGGCTTTTATCGATTATGAAAAAGCCTTTGATTCGGTGAAACCATCAGCAGTTACAATGGCTCTGAAAACCTGCGGTATTGAAGATGCATACATTAATATTATTAATAACATCTATGAAAATGCAAGTGCAAAGATTAGGCTGTTTGAAAATACAACACACGTAAAAATTGGAAAGGGAGTGAGACAAGGTGACACCATATCTCCGAAGCTCTTTAATGCCACATTGGAGGGTGTTTTTCAGTCGCTGAGCTGGGAAAACAAGGGATAAAGATTAATGGAGATTATCTAACCCATCTTCGTTTTGCTGATGACGTAGTCATTTTTGCAACTACCCCATCAGAGCTGCAGAGTATGATCCAGGAACTTGCTGACAAGAGTAAAGAAGTGGGATTAAAAATGAACTTTCAGAAGACAAAAGTGATGTTCAATGCTTTTACAAGAAATGAAGATTTATCGATTGATGGAGAAAAGCTGGAGATAACAGACACGTACGTTTATCTTGGACAGCAGATATCAAGTGAGGGTCACATTGATGAAGAAATTAATCGGCGTACAAAACTTGCCTGGAGAGCTTTTGGAAGAAACAGCATAATTTTCAAGAGCAATATGCCATTATGTCTTAAAAGAAAAGTGTTTGATCAATGCATCCTTCCAGTGCTTACGTATGGTGCAGAGACGTGGACCTTAACTAAAAGAGACATACAAAGGCTGCAGACAACTCAAAGAAGCATGGAGAGGTGCATGCTTGGTGTAACCAGGAGAGATAAGAAGAGGAACTCGTGGATCCGAAAAATGACAAGAGTGGAAGACATCATGATCAGAGTTAAATCCCTGAAATGGCAATGGGCTGGACATACTGCCAGAAGGACAGATCATCGATGGACAGCCGAAATTTTAGATTGGATTCCAAGGGACAGGAAAAGACCCAGAAGAAGACCACATGGGAGATGGGTGGATGAAATTCGAAAGTATGCAGGGGTGACGTGGAGGAGACTGGCACAAGACAGACCGTTGTGGAGGAAACTTGGGGAGACCTTCGTCCAGCAGTGGATTGATAATGGTTGACAATGATGATGATGATGATGATATAATATATATACATACATACATGTATATCTCAATTCTAGTTAAAAAATTCTATACATACCTCAGTAAAATACTGGGGTAGGCATTCAAATTTTAGTATATCAAGTAGTCTACATTTGCATTAGACTTCTACACACTCACAATCACGGGCCACAGAAATTAGCTCCACTGTTACACTTTGTGCAGTGCATTTGTTAGAATGATATAATTAAGGTGCTGTTATGTGTTTTTTAAACAACAAAAAAAGCTGTTATTTTTTCAAATAACAGCATGCCCCCAAAACATCTTGTTAAATTGGAGAGCTCTAAAGCAAGCATTGGGGACATTTGCACATCAAAACATTTGGCACACACAGCCTATGCTTCCTCATGCCTCAGGGTTTTTTTTTTTCATTTTATGTATTTGTTTGTAATAGCTCTATTTAAAAAATTAAAATAAAAACAATTTCGAATTGCGTTTGGCCATATTTTTTGACATTCTTTAGCTGCAAAGTAGTTTGTTTTCCCCTTTAATAGTAACTGATATAGATTTGTGAACTATCAGTTATATCCTCAGGGCACCCTACCTCTGCCAGCCATGAATAACACCTGGAACAGGTGGAAAGCTCTTGAAATAAAATTATTGGTGAATAACATAGTTCAGTAATATTTTTTTTTAATGTGCAGCAGAAGATAAGCAGCAGGCTGATGGCTAAAACCAAACTGTTCTATTATCATTCGGTATTTCCTTTGTGTAAAAGAACTTGCATTTCTATTTATAAAAAACGGGTAGCTATTAGTTTCCTTTAACGGCTTTGTGTAATTTACCCGAATTTCTTTATAAAACCCATGTTTTCTCATTATTTGTGGCCATATAATAGCACATGTTTCTGCAGAGCACACACTTTTGGTGTTTAAAATTGTCAAAATGAAATTTGAAAATTGGTACCTACACGCAGCGGCAACCATCATTTGCTATATAGCACATCAAGTTGTTTTCACGGCATAGGTGTCTTCTGCTACATGGAACTTCTGGTTACCAACTGATAAGCAGTGTATGGGTAAAACTCGAAGCTCCATGTTATTGCAGCAATTTCCACGAACAACCTTGGCAAGATGGCATAATGAAGCAGAATTTCGAAAAGCTCAAAACAAAATGTAGCTGAATATACAGCCCACAAAATACGAAGCTTTTGGTGGGAAGCGAGAATCGCCCAGTCAAACTGCGCCACATAATATCGCAAATCAAAAGACTTGAAGATGATCTTTTGCACAGCAAGAATTCCCAAAGCAACCAGAACTTCCAGTATTTCAACTTCCACGCCCTTTCTGCAGTCGAAAGGAAATATTTACTGATTTTTAAAAGCATTGATCCTATCTTATTTAAACTTCGCAAGATCTATTCGTAAAGTAGAACAGACACGCGTGGCAAGAAGATGAATATATAGATTAATATTCAGCTGGGAGAAACAATACATTTTCCTGTGACCTTTGGTAGTTGAATGCTCTTTCGCTGCCCTGGTGGCGCAGTGGTCTGAGCAATGGTTTCTGATCATTCGTCCGACTTGGGTCAGAGTTCAAATTCTGATTAAGCATGGATGTTGAGTTTCTTATGGCACTGGATCTCTCCCTTCCCTGGAACCAGTGGTATTAAATTAAGGAAGTGCGACTGCATATAGCCCATTGAGTTGCTCACAGTGGTTGTTAAACCTCCAATCAAAATAAAATTAAAGAAAAAAAAAAGCTCTTTCTGCTCAGCTGTAATATGACAGCATGCGGCTCAGAGGTTTACATATCCACAGCTGATCGGTTGGCAACCAGCAATTGAATTGCCAAGAATTACCTGTGCTGTGAAAACAACTTTACGTGCTATTGCAAATGGTGGTTGCCGAAGCATCGCAGTGGGTAAGTACCGATTTTCTTTCATTTTGCAACCAAATTTAAACTCCAAAAGTGCATGCTCTGCAGAAACATAGTATCATGAGATCACAAATAATGGGAAAACATGAGTTTTATAAAAAAATTCAGATAAATTATATGGAGCTGCTAAAGGAAGCTAGCACTAAAAATGTTACGACAGCATTGAAATTTTTTCTAAGTACATAGCATAAAATTTACAGCTGTCCCAGTGACGTAGTAGGCTTAGCGCTGGCTTCTGACCATTTGTCCACAATGGGTGCAAGTTCAAATCCCGGTATGGCATGGATGTTGTGTTTATTTTACAGTACTGGCTTCCTTTCCTGGAACCAGTGGCACGAAATTATGTAGCTCATAGCCCATTAAGTTGCTCATGGAAAAGTTGCTCACATTTACTGCTTATTCAACTTTCTCATGGTAGTTGTTAAACCTCCAAACAAACAAAATTCTTATGAAGCATGCATGCAAGAATTGATACATTAAATTACGTGTTACATTGAGATTCAGAAGTCCAGCCAAAAACTGCTACCTAATTTCTGGATGAGAAGAAAAGTTATAGTTTTACGTAAATAAACAACTCTCCAACAGGACCAGTAAAATAAGTAGTTTAGTGGTCCTGTGCAGTATTTATTTACTAATGCCAACAACAGATCATTAGCAAATCCAAAGTTCAAACCTCTGATAGCCTCATGCATATGTAACTGAATATGTATAAATTTCCTTCTATCAAAAAGTATCAAATTATTTAAAATCAATTTTTGTGTCAAAATTATTGTAAGTGGTGCTTTAAAATAAGTTCCATGGTGGAAGCTTTATTTTTAAAGCATCATTTACAATAGATATTTCTCTCTTTCTTGTGAGATGTATCTAATGCATAAAAAGCTAAGATAAAGAACACTAAGAAAAATACCTTGTAGGATATTTTTGTCAACTTTTAACAGCTTTTTAATTCTTATGTTTAAGATTCTTGTTTTAATCCATTTCAGAAGAAACTTGTACTCTCACCCAACACTCATGCTCAGCATTGATCAAAAAATAATAGACAGAATTTCAAGTTCTGAAAAGGAATTTGCTATGCTGCTGCCAACTTGGAATTCATTTAGAGGTGAGGCTTCAACTTAGTTTTGAATTGTTAGTTTTGTGTGCATGGCTAGTTTAGTGCTCATCTTATTATAGAATGAATAGTTCATTGCCAACTTCATATGAAATTGTTTTCGGAACTTTTGTTTAAATAAAATATGTTCAAGGTCGTTTGGAAAATTAAGTCTTAAAAAGTCTGGTATCCTTCTTGCAAAATTGCAATAAATAAAACTAAAATAGCTCTGACATAAAAAAAAAAGCGAAGATCATTCAGCATTTTTTCAAAAAACGGTATCTCTTGTTCCTGTAGAGAAAGCCAAGACGAGCAAAGGTTTTGGTGTGGAAATAAAATTCCATTATAATGTAAACACTAAGTTGGCTTCAAACTTGTGTAGTGAGCAAACAGCATTTTCATCTAGGTTGGCAATCAGATTGCAGAAATATATGCTCTATGCACACTGATGTGTGTACATCAGTTGTGGAACCGGTACTAAAATTTCTCGTAGTTTTATCTGCTAGCAAATTTATTTTGCAAGTAATGTGTGTGTGTGGGGGGGGGGGCTTGAGTTTTAAAAATGTTCTAAAATTCCATTTAGTGAACAGGTTTTCTGTGTTTAAGTTCTGCCCATTTTATTTTTATTTCCTATACTCAAAATTGGTAATAGATTTTGCTGATGAAAACATTTTACAGTGTGTTCAGAAAAGTTATTTCTGATGAGTCTGAAAAACGTTTTGTGCTTCAAGCCCCCACCCCCCCCCCCACCAAAAAAAATTCTTCAAAATCTTATCTGTAAAATTCTCTTAGATAAAATTGTTGTATTTTATATAGGTTTGAAGTCTTAGAAATGTACATTATCTATGTTTTCTAACAGTACTGTTATACAAATATATTAAATTACTTAAATTGAGAATGGTCTCAATGAAATTGACTGAAGATTTCAATGAATGTTAATAAGACTAACTCTGTAACTGTTAAAGTTAAAATCTTTAATAAAGGCTGGCTTTATAGTAATAAAAATTTTCACATGTTTAAAATAGTGTAATAATCAGCTGTTTGACAGTATCAACAAAGCTTGTTCTGTATTGTGTGGGGGAAGACATTCCACGTTGGGATTTTTCTGTACAGCAATATTTTGTAATATTACAAATACTGTGCAACTTTTTCACTAAGAAGAGCTTTCAGTGTGTTAAATATCCTCTCAGTAGACAAAACATTAGAGATAAGGGTGACGTAGGCCTCCATCGCGCGAAGTGAAGCAGTTCCAAACCAAACGCAGGTAATAAATAGGTGGTCAGCGGGGCTTCTCAACAGTGCGTTGGAATTGATGAACGTGGGTAAATGCGTAGGTCTAAGCGCTGGCTTATGATCATTCGTCCGTGAAGGGTCCGGGTTCAAATCCCGGTGAGGCATGGATGTTGTGTTTGTCTTACGGCACTGGCTCTCTCCTTTCCCTGGAACCAGTGACCCTAAATAGGGATTTTTTTTGGATTGGTGGTTTAACGACCACCGTGAGCAACTCAATGGGCTATAAGCAGTCGCCCGTCCCTAATTTAGGGTCACTGGTTCCAGGGAAGGGAGAGAGCCAGTGCCGTAAGACAAACACAACATCCATGCCTGACCGGGATTCGAACCCGGACCCTTACGGACGAATGATCAGAGGCCAACGCCTTAGACCACTGCGCCACCGGGGCGGCTAAATTAGGGATGGGCGACTGCTTATAGCCCATTGAGTTGCTCACGGTGGTCGTTAAACTTTCAATCAAAAAAAAAAAAAAAAAAAAGGTGGGTAAATGAGGTGATGTTTGGCTCATACATACTGACCACTTAATGATTTAAAAGCAAATCACATCCAGGTTAAATATCGAAGGCCCAAGCATCCTGAGTAAGCAAATGGTACGGCGCATGCCCTGGGCTACAGCAGGAAGGCCAAGCAATGGTGTAAAAACAGGAACTCCAGCTAAAGAAACACAAGGGCCTTAGATGTGCGGTACTAGCAATGAGCTTTTGTTGTGATGGTAAATTTGTAAACTGGAAATTAAAGTTGGCAGTGAAATGTATAAAAACTGCCCCGGTGGCGCAGTGGTCTAAGCGATGGCCTCTGATCATTCATCCAAAAGGGGTTCGGATCCCGATGAGGCATGGATGTTGTGTTTGTCTTACGGCACTGGCTCTCTCCCTTCCCTGGAACCAGTGACCCTAAATTAGGGACAGGCGACTGTTTATAGCCCATTGAGTTGCTCATGATAGTCGTTAAACCTCCAATCAAAAAACAAAAAAATATATTATAAAATGCAATCTGCATTTTTATTTAAATAAGCACAGTAATTATTTTGTTGAATTTCTTACATCATAAGACTGTAGTAATTTACAATTCATGTTATTTGCTCAAACAATGATTATTGATTGAATTTTATGACAATATAAGTGATTTATTGATTGCTTTGCATTGGAAAATATCGTCAATGCATACATACCTTAATAATAATATGATATTCAAAACATGTAAAAATATTTTCATGAAAAAGGACATTAATTTTCTATTACAGTATATTGGATGGAGACCCTATTCGTGCAAAGTGCCAAATTTGTCACCAACCTATATTTCATAATCTATCGACTCAATAATGATTTTCAGAATTTCGTGTGATTTTTGTAAGCATTATACTGTATGTACACATTTAGGTTAAAAAAATGGGGGGGGGGGGGGACTAATGTATGCAATGTAGGGTTAAAAACCTTTTAACAGATGCTCTGTGGATCATATGACAAAAATCATGGTATTTAGTGCACATTACAGAACTTTTAAAAAAACGAATGTGAGTGCCAGTTTTCTAGGCACCTGGGATTTGTCAAGCCCTGGGACCTAGAGAGGGGATTATTTTAGGTGAAATTTCCAAGAAAATTTTCAACGATGACTGCAAAGTAATCTGGAAAAAAGTGTTCCTTGCACACTGGAAGGTCAGGTTTAACTCACTGGGTCTTTGTGGGGCCGTGATGACATTGTACTTGTGTAATAGTGAATTCAATTCTATGTTTTAGAATTTTTATTTTGAAATGTTAAAAAATACACCGCCTGGACCATTCTGACCATATCATCTGACTGTGTTGAGAGCAGTGAACACGTGACTGCACTGCCACACGGCAGAGTGGCTCCAGGCGGACCAGGGGGACCACTGGTAGAGAGGATCGACGGATCATGCGCCAGGCACAAATGGATTCCACGGGGACCCGGTCCGCTATACAGCCAAATGTAGCTGCTCCTGTGTGCCCCCCCCCATTTCTTGAAAAAATTGCTGGTGGTATTGGCAATTTAGGAATGGTTTTGGCAAGCAGTGCACCATATAATAGTCTTGTCATAATTTGACTTTAGCCAATTAAATGTTTTTATCCAAGATTCCTGAACTGTCCAACGGTGTTTATTTGCGTACACTTTATCATAGTCCGCTTGCGTAAGTTTCAATTCTGCCAACGACACAGATTCAGATTCTGAAATTACATCACTCAACAATGCAGAAGACGAATTTGTAACAACCGCTGACAGATCGGAAATTCCACATAATAGCTTACCATGAGATATGCTCTCATTGCTGGATTCCCCCCCAAATCATATCCATTTATAAATAAAACTTATATCCGCAGCTAACACAAACTACTGTTCTCTCAGACAAACTAGGTAAGCTATCGGTGTCGGTAATTTTGCTCTTCTCCCGGCTAAGTGTACAGGCTCATTCTTAAATCTTAAACGAAACTTAGGCTTTGTTTCAGTAGTACCGCTGTTCTTTGTGTGTGTGTGGGGGGGGTTGGCTTCCATTATTTCTCCTCCCTCACTCGCGCAAGTTGTATCAGAGATCCAACCCCACCCGGGGCTGTGCAATAAATATTCTGTGGTCACTTCCTCCTCATAAAGCACGGCTTTTTTGCCCATCGGTCTGCGTCCTCCTGTTTCAGGGCAGTTTACGCATTTTGTCACTAAACACCGGAGGCTAGTTTCAATCCAGGCATGCATCCTGTCGTTAACTGTAAACGCCATCTGGAGCAAAACTATGTATGGCCCCAATTTCTGGATGTAGAGCATAATATAATTGAAGAAGCACTTCCTCCCATAATAATAAAACAAATTCTGGTGATTTTTGCAGTAAAATGAAAAACACGCGACGACAGTCTTTTTTTTTTTTTTTTTTTTCTAGAGTAGAAAATTCTCCATTCCAAACTTTTTTTTTCTTTGAACCTAGTTGCCCAACCGGGCTACTAGATTTCATTTTTACTTACCCAGGCCAATAATTTACATGCCTCGGGCATCTCTGGCATGGTATTTTTCAAGCCCTGCTAGTATATGGATCATTGACGTGCCAGCGATTTGTGGATGAGATCCTACCACCCCATGTGCTCCCATTCCTGGCGGGGATTCCAGGTCGGACTGCGTACCCCAGATCCCTCTGTAACTGTCCTACAGCTCTGTTTTTGCCATTTGTATCCATCTGTATCATTAAGTCCATAAAATTTCAGTTCAATGCGACGTTTTCTTCTAAGTGCACAAATTTCATTGTCCGTGAGTGTAGTTGCAAGGGTATTGTATTCCTGAGATTTTCTTATTTTTTGTCTTTCTATAGTATATAATTGGGCATAAACATTTAAATATTTGTTAATTGAATTTGATAAACAAATTCATTTTGTTATCAAGTGTGCAGCTCAGATTGCAATGCTTATACATTTGCTAATGTTTTATGTGCTATTTTCCTAGATGTAAGCATTTAGATATAAAATAAATGAATATATATTTCTATATGTTTCCTAAACTTGATACTTTTTTGTATAGGTGCCTTCTCAACATCAACCCTGAGCATGGAATCAAAATCGAGAGATAAAATGACCCATACAGTCCAAACATTCTTTTGTTAATGAATGACTGACTTTGAGTGGACAAAACAATATTGTTAAATGAGCACTAAAACAAATATTTCAGCTGTGTACCACAATTTCTTTACCACTTATTTAATAAAAACGTTATTTGTAAAAGATAGTCTATTTCATGTTTAATATCTAGTCTGCTTAGTTACTGATGTTATACGACTTCTCTAAAAGAGAAACTATTTTGTATCTGTGGTCTACATCTTTATTGTGGGAATAAAAACATACCTTTGACAGCAATAAAAAGCAATTATCTTTGCTGATTTCTTGGGCCTTTCAGCATTGTCACCTTTTTAAAATTGTAACCAATCAATGTAAAAGTAATTTTTAATGCATAATCCTTTGAACAAGCTGTACTGATGACAGGTTGAAATTTTGGAATTCTACTGTGCCTCGTGGTATAATGGTTTGGATGGTAATCACAAACTTTATGATTTGTTGATGAAAATTCAAAAGTATTTCTCAGTAAAGAGCCATTTTTAAAAAAAATAAAGTAGCCCTTTTATTGCTCTTTATGAATGACAGTATATAAATAAGAAAACACAGCTTAACATCTTATTTTGTAAAGAGGGAAACCATTGGGACAATTTTTTAAAATATTTTCTTTAACTTTATGTGGCAGTAAAATATGTATGAGGCTCTTATAGCCATGCCTATGTGGCTTTCTTGAAAAGCTCTTTATCTTTGAAACATTCTGAAAGGTAAGTTGTGGCAAGGTCTGGAGAATAGAAAGGATGAAGTCCCTATTACCATAAAGCAGCCTGTATTATGTTGTCGAGGGCCAACAATTCCCTATCATTCCTGTGTTATTTTGTGAAGAGGGAAACCATGTTTAGGCTGCCAAATTGTAATGCAATACTGACCAGATATGTCTATTATCTTGTGTTATTGCATCATGCTGTGACTGTGGTCTATGTAGCAAGTTAGATACTTCTAACATTTCAGATGTAATCAATGATCATCCTTTGGCAGCTCAATATTCGTTTGTGCTTTCCCTCCATGTTGTTGTCTGAAAATCTGAGCTTCAGCTGTTTTTTCAACCTTTGTGTGTAACGTACCAGGAGATGGACGCACACGAGATAAAGGCAGATAGGAATCAGAATAAAACGTCCGCGTAGCTTAATTGGTAGAGCAACTTGTTCCGGAATAAGCGGCCTCGGGTTCGAATCCTGTCGTGGACAGAAATGACGGAGAAATTTACTTCGTTATAATGGCGCCCGAACTATCCGGATGACCCGACCGTTCAAAATCTCGCATTGGTGTGATGTTCTTTCCACACCGCGAGATAGGAAAAATAAGAAAATCATTTCTCCATCACTTCGAAAAAAAAAAAAAAAAAAAAAAAAAGGGGGAGATGATGTAACGTACCAGGAGATGTGACTTACCTGCCAGAAGGACGCACACGACATAAAGGCAGATAGGAATCAGAATAAAACGTCCGCGTAGCTTAATTGGTAGAGCAACTTATTCCGGAATGAGTGGACCCGGGTTCGAATCCTGGCGCGGATAAAAATGACGGAGAAATTTACTTCGTTATATGTGTTTTTCCACACCTCGCCACACTGACTGCAGTTCTCAGAGAACACATTTTTATTGCTTTTATATCACACATATCCTACTTATAAGACCACTTTCACTGAATCATGTTCAGAACTGACTGATGATGCTGAATTTGCGAGCACACAAAACAAGTAAGCTTATAAGTAGCATTTGTTTAATATAAGCACAATAAAACAAGTGTGTATTCATTGTTATACATTATCATTAAAGTTTTTTTGTGAGCACACTGTTTACTTCACCTGTTTCACAAGTGTTTGTATTAAAATAACACATTATATAAAGCAAGTTTTACTATTCATTCAGCTGAAGATGCGTTCTTCCCTTATTATGTGGAACAAGGTCACAGGATTATTAACCTAGCTATCAGATATGCCTGAATTGCCTGTTTTTTACTGTTCAATATGTAATATCATGTACGAAAACTTAGAAATTGTCACCCTGGATTGAGATGTAATATTCAAGTTTTCTGATGTGATATTACATATTGAACAGTAAAAAATCACACGATTCAGGCATATCTGATTGCTAGGTTAATAATCTTAAAACTAAGATTTACAGTTTGACTGTTTCTTCTCTCTGTAAACAACAGTATAAAACTGTAAGAATTACTGTTTGTAAATCTTTCTTCACAGTTCTTTTATGTAAATAATACAGTACAAAACAAAGCTGTAAAAATAACAGTTCCTGACTGTTCCTTCCCATAAAAAATACGGTACAAAACTGTAAAAATTACAGTTGTTTCCGTAAATAATACAGTACAAAACTGTAAAAATAACGGTTTCTGACTGTTCCTTCACAGTTGTTTTCTGTAAATAATGCAGTACAAAACTGTAAAAATAACGGTTTCTGACTGTTCCTTCACAGTTTTTCCGTAAATAATACAGTACAAAACTGTAAAAATAACGGTTCCAGACTGTTCCTTCGCAGTTGTTTTCCGTAAATAATACGGTACAAAACTGTCAAAATAACAGTTCCTGACTGTTCTTTCGCAGTTGTTTTCCGTAATTAATACAGTACA
Source organism: Macrothele yani (assembly GCA_039090855.1). Classification (NCBI taxonomy): domain Eukaryota; kingdom Metazoa; phylum Arthropoda; class Arachnida; order Araneae; family Macrothelidae; genus Macrothele; species Macrothele yani. The sequence goes on from CM077033.1 coordinate 27,256,248, forward strand.
AAACTGTTTTTTTACAGTCAAAGGATGGCAACCTTATTAACGGTCCAAAACTGTGAAATTTACGATAATTTTTTTTACAGTGTATTTATTACTATTAAGAATAAGAATAATAACAAATAACATGAAAGGAATGAACATCTGATTATCAGAATAAAATAAAATTAAAATAGTGTAAGATAATTCATGAACAACGAATTGAATAGTGTCAATACATCTTCTTATGTTCTATTTTTCCTTCATGTGCTGCATGCAGATTTATACCAGTGATATACAGTACCATACGACGATAAATTTAAAAGTTATAACTTCAAATTATGTATGAAACAATTAGCAAAGATTTTACTAGTTTATTGAGAAAAATGTATTTATATATTGATGAAAACTTTTTATTTTGACTTTCGTGTGAGTACTAGGAACTTCCAGTAAATTTGGCATTTTGCCAAGTATCGTTTGTTTAGAGGGGAATCGTGGTGAAGTCATGAGCACGGATTACTTTCATTGGTGGTATAAATGACTGTGTGCGATCCTTTGAAAGAGGTATGCGGTTTTCAATCAGATTTTAGACATAACAACTTAAATTTTCGAAATGTACTGTCATTTCCCGTATATCATTTTTTCTTCCCAAAAATGAGCAGTATATACACTTCATAGGTTCTGCCAGATAACTGAGACAAAATACATGTTTTTTTGTATTAAATCTTTAAAAGGAACAGCAAGAAAGAATTTGTGATAGCCTTGTTTATTAGATACCACGGGAAAGCAGAAGACAGAACATTTTGGAAGTAATTGTCAACAAAATGCATACATTTGAGTGCACTTTATAATTTTTGTTTAGGAACTGTAGTTTAAAAGAGCGAAAATTTTAATATTTTATTTGGATTGCTAACTGAAGTTTGCTGTAATTAAGTACCTTTGTTATGCTTCCCAGGGCAATTCTTAATGCTCAATGTGTTCGCATGGTTCATAATATAGCTAATGAAATGAACTCTAGAAGGTATTGCCTAATAATGTAAGCAACGTACTTAATCTTGAGCTGAAACTAAGACACTGATAGATAAGTATCACACCGATTGTAAAGCTAGTAAACTGCAGGATGAATGTGGGAAAATTGTATTCACACTTGTCTTAAGAGATTATGGGTATAGATATTACCGTAGTGAAAATTAACTATCTATTTAGGAATGGAAGGTCGGCGGTCTGTTTTCGACGCCATTTTGACGAATGAAATTTGAGGACTATGTAATCACATCTTAGTGTCTTTGAAAATTTTGTTGCGAAAAGGAAAACAATCTTGGAATTATCAAGAACATGCTCCGTCGTTGCTGAGTGGTATTGTATGTATTTCACGTTGAACATTTGAAGGCAAAGATTCCTCTCTATGGTGAGCAGAGAAAGAGAGACGGAGGACGTTATTTGGCTTCCCATAATGGTACCGACAGACCCTATACGGTCCTACGAACATTGGTCTCCACGTGGGTGTACCTCGTACTGAATGGCACCTCTTCAGATTCGGTCATTCAGGACTGGAAGGCTCTGTACGACAAGAACTGAAACGATCACCTAACAATTACTTTCATACTACTGATGGAACCTGAAAAGAAAACTTTCCGGCAGAGGTTCATGGCCCAGAATCTCAATTGAAAGAATTTAAACAGCGGAATATTCAAATTAGTGGAAAATGAAACGAGTCTATAAATGGGTGAAATTGATGACCTGAGTAAAAAGTTTAATAATCTCACCAAACCGGTCATTTCTATCTGCAAAGTTGCAGGAAAGAGAGGTAGGGCATACAAATTTCGATTCCCTGGTGATAAAAAAACTGAATCCGGTCAGAACTATAGCTTGAATTTGATAGAGGAAAATGCAGTGGACAAAGTCTGATGTCAGAGAACGGAAACACCTTAAAAGAAGTAGAACCTAGCAAACGAAGAACATATATACGAAAGCTCATCATCTCTATGAAAGATTACTGAAGTGAGTTATGCGAGTTGCAACTGGCCACATGTTCTTTCGAATCTTATACAAATTTTTAAAAGGCTCATTGAAAGTACCTCTCTCCCTAGCAGCAGTCAGAACATTGAGTGGAATAACAACAGCTACAATAGAGCAAATAGTGGAAGATCCCATGAACCACTGCTTTCCGGCTGAAGAGGAAGGGAAGGTCTCTCAGAAATAAAGAAAGCAATAGATAGATTTGCAGAACTCCCGCAGCTAAAGCAGAATGTTTATACTGTAAAACACATATATTACTGACCTTGAATTATTCAGGAGTACTACACGTACAATTTCATTAGAATGAAGAATTCAGATCCAAGTATTTGGCTGATTTCAACGGACTGAATCTGATGCCTTAACTACTGAGATCTCTCCATTTTCTGCCTGAAACCGGATTTCGTCTTTACACGTTAAGGTGGTTCCACATAAAATCTCTGCCATATGTTTCCAATGGCGAAACTTATTTACATTTTTCTTCGCAATTCATGTATTCCAAAGAATGAAAATTTTCACATCGATAAAACCAACTTCAAGCTCTAACATGGGATACTTATTACTTGCTAAAACAAAACCATAATTATATTAAAAATCAATATTTTTTTAGCAATGTTCAGACCTGTTAAAAGGTGGCGCGACCTGTACATTGATAGCGTCAGTAGACAAACAAATGTTGGATTTCTTAATTATGGTTATGTTTAAGGAAGTATTAAGTATTCCATGCTATAAATTAAAGTTTGTTTATGTATGTGCAAATTTTCATCAGAGGGAATACATGGATTGCGAAGAAAATATGTAAAGAAATTTTACCATTGGAAACATGTGGCAGAGATTTTTGGTGGAACCACCTTAGGGTAATGAAAATTTTACCCTCCTCCAGTAGCTCTCAAGAACGTTCTACGTCAGAGAGGACAAATGTGAATTATTTTTCCACGACCGATCCATGGATTCTTATTTTTTGTTTAACAAGCACGTATCCCCTGACACTATTGTAATGTTGGTTGTCATCCAAGGATTACATAAACGTTATTGCAGATGAAGTTCATCCTGCGCTGTTTAATTGTATACTAAAGGTTTTCATGAAGTGCATGAATTGTGGGGCATAAATGACATGTTATTGCGTAATTGTGTTAACGCTACTTGAACAAAAAAGGAGCAAAAGAGCAGTGCTTTCATACGGGAAGGAAAGGTGCGATTCAATGCTATGATTCAACTATTTATATACTTTTACAAACTGTCAAGTGACTCTATTGCTTTACACCCAGTTTTTCACGAGATCATGCACCTTCACCTTTACTGTGTAATGAAGCGTTGATAGTTTCCGGCGAACTGCTATTTTGATTAACATATTTAATAGTAATAAAAAAGTTGGAAACGACTGATCAGTGAATAATTGTTGCTGAAAATTTAAACCGGTTGCTAAGAAGTGGCAGAATGCTTTTTCTAATCCGTAAATTTTCCTAATCTTCGAAAAATTTGTGTATCGAAAGCGATTCAAAGTCTGTGCTCATTACATTCAGGAATGCGCTATACTATTTTTTGCCGTTTTTTACCAAAATAAGCGACGGGTATCTCACAAGAATAGGTGTACATATGTTCATCTCCAAACACCTAGATAAGGAAAGAAAGAATCTTGCATTAATTTATTTTGGAAAAAAATATTATTTTTCAAGCGCACACAAAATATGTTATGTGAATACGACACCTAAATTGTCGGAAACGATGCGACATATCCACTCTGGGAGTCATTGGGTACACTATTATCATCCCCATAACGTGCAAAGCAATCCCTGACATTCACAACATCATAAGTACGTGTCCTTGTCTCTAATAATTTAATCAAGAAACGTCTTTTAATTACACATCTTGCAGCAAAAGAACACCCGCAATTTGAGTAAAAAAAACTTCACAACAACTTCCGCTACAGGATTTCCGCTACAAAGCACAGGCACTGCAAACACACCGGAGGCAACACGTAATATTGAGAGTTGACGGGCTGCCATCTTTCATGTTATATTTATCACTCTCTCACGTAGAGCTGGCCAGATTTAGAAGTATAACCCAACTGTGATCCTAATAAGTTGTAATATGTATCTGTTAAATGTCCGCAATTAAATTTGGGTGATTTTAAATTATTTCAAAAGCCGATACATTTTAATAGTACCTTTAATATTTTTAACTACAATATAACCCTACAATCTACTGGTGTGTAGCGACGAATCATCCGGTGGAAAATTTTAGTCTTACTGAATCAGCAAATTGGAAGCTAAAGATTTTTTTTTTGTAATTACTTAATCCACCGTATAATTGTCCTGATCGTAATGAGTTTATGAGATTTTTTAACAACTTTAGGCTTTCAAAATTTAATGAAAGTAGATTATTTTCCTAAAATATTTCGAGATCTTTCCTTACTTTTGAAAATTGCATTTGAATATATGTATAATTCAGCTCTAAAATAATAATGAGAAGATTTTTCAGTAGTTTATTACAATAAAAGGTTATTTTTAGAAATCATTAGTTGAATTCCTTTGTTTAAGTGATGATTATTTTTTCATGAAAGGTGTGAAAAGCACTATGAAATAAAACATTCGGTTGAAAAGGAAGTAATGTGAGGTGACAAAATACCCGAAGTCAAATCCCTGCGCAAGGGGCACTGAGATTGCGCAGCACGCAGGCTCGACATCAGCAGGTAGGTGGCTTAAGTCAGTGACAGTCGTCAGAAGGCGAAGAGAGTAAGCGCCATCCATAATGAAGTGAAAAATTAGCACATTCACATTTGTATTTTGCAAGATTTTCGTCAGGTAGCACCACCGCAAGTATTGTAAGCAACTTTACCTGACATATCAAGTCATCAGCGCTATCATTGGTTCGAGCGGGAAATTTTGACCTGTTAGATCATCCGATGCCGAAAGCGCCGCAACGGTGTATATCGACATGGCGAAGCCCTTATTAGAGACAGACACATGTGTGATCACGCGGGAGTTCGACGGCACCTGACGACTAATTACACGAGCAATATCACGTACCTGCGTCAACTTGGAAAGGTTCACAAGAGAGAAGTTTGGGTACCCCATGAACTCACAGTTGAACTGAAAGCAAAACGCTTGAGCGCATGCATTTTCCTGCTTGCAAGTGACCAGGTTGTACCGTTCTTGGGACCCACACTGACATTTAACGAGATATGTGTCCTGTATGGCAATGTCAGCGCCGGGAAACAATCGTTAGACACAATACAGAAGTTCATGCAGACATCAAAAGCCGGCTCATACTCACATAAAGTTCTGCTCTTCGTTTGGTGGTACATGTAGGATGTCATGTTTTTGAGCTGCTGCCGAAAAACACAGCTATCACCGCCGATGTGCACTGCCGTCAGTTGGACGATTTGCACGCATCGCTTACGTCCAAATGACCAACACTTCTGAACCGCAAGGGCGTCCTCCTACAGCTGAGTGGAGTGAGGCCTCACACAGATCGGGTGACTTGTAACAAGATAAGGGACCTGGACACTGCTGCAAGCTACTACCAGCTTTTTTTGTTGTCGTAGATCTTACTGGTCGTAGAGCGGTTCCCCAGCAGGGGCGAGATCGAACGAGCACTCACTCACCTTTTTGCGTCCAAGACGCGAAAATGCTAGAAGGACCATATCCAACAGCTGCCCAGACGTTAGGAGCATGTGTCCAGTGGATGACATGCTCCCAACGTGTTGCTGTTGTGCTTCTGTCTAGCAGAAGTCAGCACGGATCGACCGTCGTTTTCGTCTCCAGGCAATGGTGGAGTCGCGAACTACTGCAGCGAGAACTCCATTGGATGTAGCGTAGATGAAGTGCATTAATGATATTACATGGATTGTGAAAAGCAGATTTGCAGAGCTAAATGTGCTCTCTCGGCAACAACTGTGTCGATTAAAATTGATCGTCTGGCGTCGCCTATCTCAGTTGGAGTTTCGCTGTTATGGAGCTGTGCTGCGAGATGAATGGCACCATATCGTTCCCTCGAAAAGTCACACTTCTACCTTGGTGTAGACGATCGTGAATTCCGTATATGGAAGAATTTGGGCGTGAAGGAGGTCCAGATTTTATCCGCGGCACAACACTTCTAACCGACCAGACATCCTTGTATGTGGTGAGATTTAGTAAGATAACCGGCCTGATTATGGACATCAATGTTGCGATAACAATTAAATAACACAATTATTTTACTACTCTTCTAATAAAACATACACTAAATAAAATAATCATGACAGTTGTGTCAGTTTCTGCAACACGAATAACCGGCACCGTGACAGACAAGCTATACGAAGGCGAAGTTTAGCAATGACATTTTCGAGTGATAAGTTGGGGCTGTTGTTTTGCAAGATAACTCTCGGACGCACGGCAGTTACATCTTCAAAGAATTCCTACTAGGTGTTCCATAATGAATCACGATCGAGAGTTTTCCCAAACTGAAACCGATCGAGCATGTGATGAATGTCACTGGAATACGTTCGCAAGCCTTACCTAGAACGCCTCTGATTTCAGCTGAATAACGTGAGCAAGTTCACTTTTCGCGGCTTTATTCTATAGTTGTACGTATTACACCATGAATCGCTATTTGCCTAATGGCACTGTACAGCAGTGTGGGTAGATAAGGTATTGGCTGCTGTCATGCGATTCCACCATGCAGACTGAAAATCTGATGCATTACTTTCGAAATTAAATCATCTATTTGTCCACCTCATTCTTAGTAGTGTTCGACAGTATCAATACCCGGCAGTGCGTTTCAGTAGTTATTTTACTTAATTTTAAATGTTGTAAAATAAAATTAAATTTTTAATTGTCGTCGTCTAATTTCATCTCGTAATTGTTATTTAAAATGTGAGGACCGACGTGCAGTAAAATATACGCCGTAGGTAAAAATGAGAAGTCATGCTTGCACGTTACATTTCATGCACTTTTAACTCTTTATCCTTCTTGAACGAACGAGTATTTCGTTTGTTTAAAGCACCCATTTATCTATCACAAAAATGTTCCTCAGATTTTGACTTTTTTCAAGACATTTAACACATATAGCAGACGATGAGTTTTCTGAAAACGTCACTACTCCAGCAGTTTCAACCTTTCTCTGCATACTTTTAAGTTTGAAGGCGCAAGATAATACAGCAAATTATTCTGAGATGAGTCAGAAATGGGTGATATGGCATCCATACAAAGAGGAAAAATATAACAACGGGGAGAAGTATATTGTCATCCGTTTTCAATTTCACAAGGTTATTTTTAAATCAAACTTTAAGTGTCTCAATTATATAATATATAGAACACATTTGAAGCATCGATGCAGACATATTAAGTTTACCATCTCCCTCATTTTTATAATTTTTTTCAAAACCCGGAGCATGTGTTAATCAATATAATATTACACAAATGTCTAATTGTCGCGAAAATCAAGGGAACGTTCCGGAAACTATTTCGTGCACAGTTTAATTTCATGAACAATTTATTTGGCACAATTATTTGTAAGTTCGAAAATACACGTTTTCTTTAAAAACATTTGATAAAAGTTAAATAAAAATTCATGCAACATAAATTCAATTTTCTAAATTGCAATTTATCGGTATTTTAGCACCTGTGTTTGCGAATTATAAAATCTTGTATGCTGTTTTAGTATATTATTTGAGAAAAATAGTATATATGTTTATGAATTCTATACTTTTCTGGCATTTTGTTGGAACTATACTTTTCTGTTACGCGAGCTGCAGCTCGTTAACGTTATTATAAACGCACGAGACTGAATACTCAACAGATACATTTATCGTGTTAAACACGTTTATTTTAGTGGTGTAGTAAGCATAAACATTGCCAAGCTTTCGCACTCCACTGGGAGGCTTTTTCAAGTTATGGAATTTTTATGTTTACCGTTGCTTTGAAAAGCTGCGTAATGATGAGCGAAAATTTGAAAACCTTTGTTCTTACTGCACCACAAATATAAACGGATTAATAAGGCTGCATGTGTCACCTGAAAGTTGCAGCTCGTTTACTTTTATGCGTCTTGCGAAATTCCTGCAGGAGCATTTCCGATGTTTGTGATCTTAGAAGAGTGCTGTCTTCGTCAGCCGAAACTCTTAGGCTGATTCTAGGAATCTATTTATAAAAAATATCGTATGTTCAATAGCACCTAAATTAAAATAATGACATGGTAACATGATGCTAAATACAATTTCATAGAGCAAACACTAATTTAACATAGCTACGACCACATTGATCTTCAGAAGCTTTTGTGGTAATTCGGATACCAGTACATTGATTATTTTCATTTTCTTTTCGAAGTGTGCATCTAATCGTACGTTACATCATAATGCCGTAAGAATAAAAGGAATTCAATTGACTGCAAATTTCTGACCTACAAAGCCTTTCTGATGCAACGCATTCCTCTAAGCTTGGGGAAAATTTTGATTCCAGACGTATTCTACTTTTTGATATAAAGGCAATGCCTTCAAATCGCAATCGGCCTTTTCTTTATTCTCTTAGTCAGATGGTAAATAAATAGTTTTTAAAATTATTAATTTGCTCACTCTTAAAAATACTATGTATTTCCCTATGTGGCTGCATTTTTGTTTCTTTTCTTCAGATTTTAAATAAATGATTTGCAATATTAATCATTTCCCTACGACAATCAATAAGTATATATTTCCCCAGGTGAATGCATTCATATAAACAAATTACTCTGTATTTGGCCGATGTCTACATGTTCCAAATTTGACAAACAATATCTGAAAATTCACATTTCAAAATTATCTATTACGGGTGCAAAATGGAATTGAGGAAGGAGCCCTTACGAGCTAATTCCTCACGTTCTCTTCAAAAAAAAAAAAAACACACGAAAAAAATGCCGGCCACTTAGTTCATAATTTAAAATGAGAATTGAAAGAACTCTTACATCGCATATTGTGAGAACACAAATTTATTACAAAACAGGCGCTCATTTTGCACCATGGCTCTTTAGCATCACACCTGCTTTACGTGTTTCAGGAAACTGCATTTAGAAATTCAAGAAGTGCTCCGCTAACAATGGAAGAAATATCAACTTTTGTGTTTTGGTCATGTTAAAAGTATTATCGAAACAAATTATTATCGAAGAGCTGAAATCTTATAACCAGCCTATTTTTATGCAAATCGAATAACCTTCAGGAAAACGACGGCGTCTGTGAAGGTTATACAGCGAATCTCGTTATAACGAATTTGAAGGGGCCGCAGTATTTATTCGTTATTCTGAAATATTCGTTAAACTGAAATTCCAAGATGGCGGTGCTTAATTAAAATTTAAACCGACATTACATTTTGTACAATTATTAAATGTAAGCTCTAATTAATAATAAAATGTTTGATAAAAACACTAATAATATGGCAAGTAATATAGAATATTTGAAAAGGAAAAAAAAGATTAAATTACATTGCACATAATACTATTTTCTTAACCTCATCTATGAATGAAAATGCAGAAAACAATAGCTTACGTGAATACGCAAAACATTGAACAAATATACTTCAGTGGAAGTAATTATTTGTTACAGAAAAAGTCTGAAATTTTAGACTGAGCAGATAATGGCAAAGTTGTTTTTGTTACAAAGTCCTCCTCTACATCAGTTATCATAGAGTACAATTTTTCGGACAATGTTTTCTGTTGTGATTAATTATTTGCGCAAATTTTTAATGCTTGTCAGAGCTGCGATGAGTCAGATGGATCATCTGTGCTAGGTTTATCGTCATATCCACTTTCCTCATTTTCCAAAGAGGTAGAAGGGATTACACTTTTTCTTATTGCTTCCGTTGTTAATTCAGCACATGTTATAACTTCACTGTAACATTCAACGTTGTAAGAAATAAATACTAAAAACTAATCAAAATTAAGTCTCCGAGATGTTGTTGCCCATACATATGGAGGAAAATCACCACTGGTGTCTTCGGTATCTACCGACTGCATTATTGTAGAAGGAAAAATGCCAGTTTTACTCCAGCAATTCTGTATTGTATTAGATATACATTGTTCCAATCTGCAGATATCATCTCTAAGGCTTGTCTGAGATCGATGTTTTTATTTCCAATAATCCCTCTTTTTTAAATTTACAAATGTTCTTAAAACAAGACGACGACGGAAATGAAACTTCACATATCTAACAATGCCTTGGCCAAATGGATAAAAAATGGTTGTGCAGTTAGGTGCCAGAAATTCAACTGTTACATTACTGTATCTTGCTACCACTCGATGTGCTGAAAATTTATCGACCAATAAAATAATGTTTCTTTTCATTTTCTTCATTTCGTTATTCAGTTCCTTTATCCATTTTGAAAGGATAGTTTGACTCATCCATGATCGGCTGTTGTTTTTGTACAAGCCTGGAAGTTACGCAACGTTATTGAAGCACCGAGGCTTGGCAGATTTTCCTATAACTAAAGGTTTTAGCTTTTTTCGTTGAAGTTGCATTGCAGCAAAACATGACAGAAATGCGAACTTTTGATTTTTTCCTGCCTTTACACTCCTCACCTTTCATAGCCATCGTGCGATTCGCAGAACTTCGTAGAAAAATGCCGTCTCATATGCATTGTAAATGTCCTCAAGTTCATATTTCTGTAAAATAGCAAGCAACTTATTTTCTTTCCATGTATGAGCAGCTGTAACATCGGCAGTTTTTTCATTTCCACACACCTGCTTCCAACTTATTCCATATCGTTCTCGAAAACGAAATAACCAGCCACATCTCGCATCAAACATTTTGATTTTCAGAATTTCTGCAAACTCTTTAGCCTTAGCTTGCAACATAGGACCAGACACTGGAACATATTTTGATCGAACATCTTTAAACCACGTGAACACAGCTTCATCAATTGATTAAAAATTTCCCCAACGCAGACGTTTTCTTTACGGGCTAAGGGTTGATTTTTCAACAAGTTTCTTTATTTTCTCTTCATCTTTTTAAACGGTGGCTACTATAGACGGAGCTATACCATATTCCTTTCAAACATCAATCTGTTTTCTTCCACATTCTATAGGCTCTATAATCTGAATTTTTTGGTTAAGTTAAAACTGCCTCCCTTTTCTTTTTTCAGCCATATTTGGAATGAAAAACCTGTTCTTTCTCACCAGTTTCTTCTTACTAAGCAAGAGCAGCTTGTTGTTCAGTTAAGAAAAAGCCTGATCTTCGTCTCTGCGCACCACTTCTCCTACGCAGCTGAAAGGACTTCAGCTTATCTGTCTGTCACGCAGGACGTATATTTCATTTGGAGGGAAGGAAACTTCAAAAGATGCGGGTACAGTGACAACGTAGCTTCCTAGCAAGCTCTTCCGTTCTGCTCCGAAAGCACAGGATGAATCGCAGGTCGTTACATGTTTTTCATTCCTGCTCGTCCAAAAGAAAAAACCTTGTTAGCATTCAACGAGGAGAAACTTGTCAATCAGTAACACCTTTTGAAAGAATAGAATACGTATTTCCGGTTAGACCAAATGAAACATTTCTTCGTTGATCCGGGGTAAAGCATTCTTTTACCATAATTTTATATTCGTTATTTTAAAAAGTTCGTTAGTCTGAAATTCGGTAAATTGAAATATTTTAGCATGAAAGTAATAGCAAGGCTGAACTGGATGAAGAACAGGCTATAACATTAATGTTGAAGACAATATAATTTAGGTGATTGGCCAGGGGGCGGTAGGGACGATTTCAGCCGTTAGATGGCACTGTTGTGGCGGAAATCTCAGCCACGTTATATATTTATTAAATAGGTAGCCAAAATTAAATCTGAAAGGGAATTTTGAATTTCGACTAAAATTTAACTTTGGGAGATGGGTAGATGCATTTTGAAACAACCAAAAATTAAACTTATAAGAAGAAACTTTGAGATGTCATATTTGTTATAGCACAACTGAGTTTTCACCTGTGTCAGTGTTTCTGTGAATTTGGTTTCAGCCGAGAAATATAACTAAAGCACTGTGTTTTTCGTACATGTGTAACATAGGTGTCAACTCAAAGAGACCGTGTTTATGAACTCGTGTTTGTAAGCATGAACAAAAAAGAAAATATCAGACCGTAATTATTTTACTTATTAGGACATTATCATTATGTAAACAACAACCAAGGGACTTCCTAGCCAACGTCAGAGCGTTGGGTGATGAGTGCCATTGCTCAGAAATTTAAGAGACAGCAAGAAAACTGAATTGCCAATTCTTATTAAAATTTGGTTTTTGAAAGGCTAATGCCTATATTTATTTGTAAAACAATAACAACATGGTATCAAAAAAAAAAAAAAGAATATTTGAAGAACAAACTGTACTGATAGTGTTGCGAGATCACAACCTTTTTCTTATGTCATAACAATTCCTGTTGATACATTTTTGCCTGTTTTTGTAGCTTTGGCTTTACATGCCTTTACCATTTTCATAGATTTTTTTGAGGCCATTACAAAACATCATGAGTGATTTTTAATAAGAATTCTTTTCTTTTTGATCAATAACATTAGTAACGGTCAGCTACAGCCCTCCCCCTTCAATAGTGCTTCGATTAGTAAATTTTTCAGCTCATTTTTACCTCCCCTTATCCAAAAAAAAAACCTTTAACCATATTATGAGAAAGAAAAGCAATAAAAGACAACTTACATAATTAAGCTCGAGGACCTGTTGTCTCACGTTTCACCTGTTTCCGTTTTTTTCTTTTTTTTTAATTTTTTCTGTCCCGCCGCTCTTAGTTGAATTACCGTACTTCTCTTTGTGGACATATCTTCAGCAGGCCTGTCTGAAGAGGTTCCTTCAATATCTTCCTTATTCTTCGGACTGGTATGTTAGGTGGTCCACACTATCTTCTTGCTCCTCAATCTTGTGTTGTTTTTCTCTTTCCTGGTTGAGGATGGCACGGAGTACGGAGGGAGACTGTTATGAATCTATTTGATCACTCCTCGTAGCGAAGTGGATAACCTGGTCTCCATTCAACTTTTTTTTTTTTTTTTTTTTCACCTCGGCCACATAGGTGGGTCGGCTGCCACTAGTCGCCCAGGGCTCTCCTCACAGCTAGGGATAGCTGTTTAAAAAAAAGAAACGGACTTAGCGCTGTTGTTCTCGGAGAGGCATCATAATGCGTGGGGTTTTTTCCTTTCCTTTTCTCACTGGGGCTGCAGGTCCAAGTAGGTAGCCTATGTTAAAAAAAATTTTGAGCTTCCCAGAAGGAGGATAACCTCCTAACCTCACTCTGGGCTTCTCAAAGACAATCCGCCTCATTTTCTTTACACCTATCAGCCCGCAATCAATTTTTTTTAGTCCTCTCTCTAGCAGCTCAGTTTTGCAACTTCTCTCTAAAATCAAAATGGACGCGCAGACCTCTCCTCCACTTCAATCTTCAAGTGACCAATTGCATCAGGCCATGCAGACGCCTCCATACCATTGGCTGCTTCTAGCCAAGAACACGTGAAATGCACGTGTTCGACACCTGACAGCTGAATGCTTCGCAAGGGTCCACATTTCGAAAACAACCTCATAAATTTTGACGCGAGGGACTGCTGCTTCCCACCTTCAATCGGCCAACCACTTCCCCTTTCATAGTGCCTTACACGGGTATCTATTTCAGTTCGCTAAGCCCCTTCTCAGCTAGGAGATTTACCAAACCTCGGGGAAAAGAATGTTGGTAACTCCTGGTGGTCTTTTCCAAGGAAAGAAAACCTCTGAAAGGGATCGAAAGAATTTTCTGCCTTCCAGCCCTTTTCTGGGAAACTTGGATCATTAACCGCTATCTGTTAAAGGAGGGAGGCTGTATCTGGCTTACAAAATGTTTTAACATGTTACCTCATACACTGAACAAAGAAAGAAATACAAAATATATTTTTTTCTTAATTATTATTATTTTTTTTATATGAGCATACCCCAGGTTTATTCTCATGAATGTTGCGACATCGCACCTATTGGTACTGCGTCGTATGAATGCTACATTTTGTTCATACACATAGAGAAAAAAATTATTAACACTGCTCTTATTTTAATTCTGCTGAGTATGTTTTTCCTTTCCTCCTGCTGGGCTGAGTAGTCCAAAAACAAAAGGACAGCATTGTGACTGCCAGTCCACACTATATACATTTTTTTCTTTTCTTTCTTTCGTGGAGAAAAAAACGAACACCTTTCTTTCCGGCCTCACAGAACAAAGAAGGGAAAAAAAAACAAATGAGAAATAGAATTTCTGTAACTTTTTCTTGACTTTTCTCTCTAGATCCAAAAATCGAACCCAGGGGAGGTGAAATCTAAATTTACGAAAAGTTTAACAGCAAATCACTCCAGGGAAGAATCGTTACCCTTTCCTGAACTGACCACTATTATCCCTTCGATTTATTTATTTTTCTTTCAAGAAAACGTGGATAATGTTGATGAAAATCTGAAAACATTGATCAGGTGTACACAGATTTTCAGCAACATATCACTGCATTCCTCCCATGGGAGACAAAAATAAAAAAAAAACAACAACCAAGAAAAACTTTGAGAAACATACCAAAGCCACATGGAAATGTACCACATCCTGAGCAAGGAACAGATAAACACGACAGAGAACTGGCATGAACTATCACACCCAACACCTCAACTACTTACATAAATAATATACAATTTCCTGGAATTCCAGGAGCTGCAAGGTGCTCCCTGGACACAACCAAACTCTACTTATCACTGGTAAGTATAAACCCTTAATCAAAGAAAATAAACAAAAGTGAATGGTTGGCTTGGCAGTGGAAATTGGAATCGACAGGAAAATTTTCACCAAACAACCACAACACTATACGAGACCACAAATTCAAAATATGCTTCACTTGATTTATCAATACTACAGAAAACATAATTGCTTCCTACACTACACTTAAGGTACCAATCAATAATATCACACGACTATTTACACGCAACGTTGCAACTGAATTGGAGTGCACTATTTACTTCCGAGCTATGAATCCACGACCATCTCTAGGACGCAAACAATACCTAGGTGTCAACACAGTACTTGTGGGTATGCGACTGGCTCTCGGCCTTGAAGGACCAGCTTGCTCCACTACCGGAGTACTTGCTATAGTTTGTATATTCGCCTGTTC
This sequence comes from Macrothele yani, assembly GCA_039090855.1. NCBI lineage: Eukaryota > Metazoa > Arthropoda > Arachnida > Araneae > Macrothelidae > Macrothele > Macrothele yani. Next base: position 27,271,316 of record CM077033.1, read on the forward strand.
ATTAACTACCTCAGGAGTGCCGGCTGGAGTCTGAATACTAGCCTGTTCACTCACCACTGCAGGAGTGTTTGCTGGCCTAGGCAATCTCCCATAACTTGTTCTCCTCCCAGGAAACGGAAACCACGGAATGAAACCTACACCACTACTATCAATTTCCTTCACTTGTGTTTGTGTAGAATTGTCCTCTTGAACTTCCTTCGTCTCCTCGGAGTTTGTACTATCCCCGCTCTTATTCATGGCACTTGGAAATAGAGGCCTGTCCCTTACCTTGGTCAGCCTATCCACATGGACCAACTCCTTTTTCCTGGGATCAGGGATGAAGGTAATCTCGTAATTCACCGGCGGTATCACCTTGGTGACACGATAGGGTCCCGAACATAGCTTGCTCAGTTTCTTATTTCGTCCTGGCTTCACTGCAGGAGAATATAAATACACCTTGTCATTAAGGGTGATATGCTTATCAACGGCAGTCTTTGCACGTTGTTTCTCCTGTGTTTCTGTAGCCTTTTCCAGGTTTGCCTTGACAGCCTCGAATGCTATGTTTAGCCTATCCGTGAGGTCGTCACAATATTCCAACTGAGAAGCATATGTACGTACTCGGGGACTGACGATCAAATGATATGGCAACACCAGGCCTCTTCCATATGTGAGGTAGGCTGGGGTTTCCCCAGTACTGGTGTGCACCGCTGTCCTGAATGCAAGGATTGCCATGGGAAGGCAATGGTCCCAGTCATCCTGTCCATCCGAGACCAGGTGACTAACTGACTTAATCAAGCTGTCATTCAATTTCTCACACTGTCCATTAGCAGAGGGATGATATGGGCTACAATTCAACTTTTTGATACCCAGCCTCTCATAGACTTTCATCATGGCTGCCGACAGAAAGTTTGTGCCCCTGTCTGTCAACAATTTGGCTGGCACACCATGTGAAGCAATGAATTTTTGTAATTTTTCTATGAGGACCTGGGCTATCGTTTCACTCTTTGTGTCTGGTAACGCATAGGCTTCTGGCCAACGAGTAAAGTAGTCAGTGATAACTAGAATGAATCTATTTCCTGACATGGTGGTAACCAGAGGTCCCACAACATCCATAGCAATTTTCTCGAAGGGGCGACTAGGAAGCTCTGCCCTTACCAAAGGTGCCTTTCTACCAGGTTTGTAAGCTCTTTTACTTAAGCAGCTGTGACAGCTGTCTACATATGCCTTAACCACTGCGTACATGTTGTGGAAGTAGAATCGGGAGCGTACCCGCTCCAATGTTCTGTTGAGCCCTGGATGAGCCACAGTTTCCGAGTCGTGGCACTGCTCCAAAATCTCTTCCACCATAGTTTCTGGTATGACCAGCTGTTCTCGTGGTTGATTCCTGTTATCTCCTGACCTGGGCAATACGTAGTGCCATAAGAGTCCATCCTGTAGGTAAAACTCATCTGAGACCTTGAGTTTACCCAACTCTCCCTTTCCTTCCAGCAACTCAATCTGTTTATTCCACCTGCTATCCTGCCTCTGTAATTCCTTCACTCTTGTCCGTTCCTCTGCCTGTCTTGCTGCCGACTGCTCCACCACTTCGGTGGTCAGCACATTCCTAGACAGATAGTCAGCTACGACATTCGATTTCCCTGGTCTGTGTTGAATTGTATAATCGAACTGCTGTAACGACATGCACCAGCGAGCTATTCTAGAAGTGGGATCCCTTAATTTGAAGGCATATGACAAACTGGCTTGGTCGGTAATGATGGGAAAGTGTCTAGCATAAAGATATTGTTTGTAGTAGTTTACTGCAAACACTACACTGAGCATTTCCTTCTCCACCACAGAATAATTAAGTTCCGCTCCTTTTAATTTTCGGCTAGCATATGCTACTGGATGCAATTTTCCTTCTTCCTCTTGTTGCAATGCGGCCCCAATAGCAAATTTTGAAGCATCAGAAGCAACCACAAATTCCTTTGACAAATCAAGTAATTTCAGGCAGGGCTCACTTAAGAGTGCCTGTTGTAGTTCCTCAAAAGCGGTCTGGACTTCAGGTGTCCATTTGAATGTTTTTTCCTTCCTGATCAGATTAGTCAGGGGCAAAGCCAATTAGGCATAATCAGGGATAAACCTCCTATAAAAACCTGTGAGACCTAGGAAAGCTCGGACTTGCTTAACGGAATTTGGAGTTTTGAAGTTTCTGACAGCTTCCAAATTTCTGGGATCAGGCGTGACGCCATTGTGACTGACAACAAATCCCAGGTACCTAATTGAAGACTTCAAAAAGTGGCACTTGTCAGGCTTAAGCTTAAGGTTGTGTTGTCTCAACCTTTGGAAAACAATCTCCAGCTTATCAAGGTGTTCCTCGAAAGTTTTGCTGGCAATGACAATGTCGTCAATATATATGCCAACCTGGAGAGGCTTGAGACCTGATAGAACTATTTCCATCAGCCTCTGGAAGCTGTTTGGGCTGTTTCGCATCCCAAATGGTACCCTTAGCCACTCGTACAAACCCTGATCGGTGACAAAAGCTGTTTTGTAAACATCCGAAGGGCGTACTTTCATCTGGTAAAACCCTGAGGTCAAATCCAGAGAGCTAAAGTAGGTAGCTCCTGCTAAGGAATCCACCATCTCCTACAAATTTGGAATCGGAAAGAAATCCGGTACTGTCTTGGCATTTAGCCTCCTAAAGTCAGTACAGAGACGATAACTGCGATCCGATTTTTTTACATGGAGAACAGGTGCTGAATAAGGACTGTCACTAGGTTGTATAATACCTGCCTCCAAAAGTTCGTTGATCTGCCTATTGAGTTCGTCTCGAAGAGTATAAGGAACTCCATAGGCTCTCTGTCTCACAGGGATCTCATCTGTTAGATGAACCTGATGTAGCAAGGTGTCACATTCACCTAACTCTGCTACATTCTTCGCAAACGTCCTCCTATGCGAGTGCAAAAATGAGGACAATTTTGACAGCAGATCAGGAGGTAGATGCGACACGTCGAACTCGTTCGCCCATGTGGAACAATCATCAATTTGACTGTCCACTGTTGACACTGAAGTTACCTGAATTGGTTCCGCTGTAACCAACCTAGAATGCTTGTTGAGGTAAACCACTGAGTCCGATAAATTGATCACCTTCACCAAGGTACTATCATTATTGGTACTGTTCACCGAGCGACCTATCCAAAGTGACTCGCACTTGAATGCGTCTGCCTGCTGTAAGAGCATAACTTCCCCCAACTCTGCACAGTCTGCAACCGTTACCGAAATTATCCTTTCAGATTTGGGGGGTATTTTCTCCGCTCGGAAAGTTCTTCCAAAATAATGCCTTTTCCCTAAATTTTGACTTCCCGAAGGTGCCTCGGATACCTCAGTAGGGAGGGAATCCTCCTGATGCACTACTGACTCAGCCGGTGGGTTGGTTTGTTTACCTTTTAAAATGGGGGTCTCCTCAGGAGAGAATACTCCCTCTCCAGCAGTAACCACACCAACAGGATCGACACCAGTATGCTCTGCCACTTTAGGGGTACTCTGGGGTATCACCCTCTTTCTTACACACCTCTTCCTCCTTTTTCTCTGAACCACTTTCCTCTTTCTCTTTGATATTTGGAACATCTGTTTCACCAAAGCAATCACTTGCTCCCTCTCTCGTGGATAAACATTTGGCATGCATGCTCCTACTCTACTTAAAGTGCCTGCTGCAGCATTGAAAACAAATTGTTGTGCCTTTAAAAGGTCAAAACCAACAATGACATCATAATCTGATGATAACCGAGTCTGGGTGACAAACACTTTATGCTTAAAATTCACCCCAAACAAACAAAATTTCAATTCCACATAGGCCTTAATATCCAGGTGTTTCCCTGAAACACCCTTGACCTCTAGGTTGGGATATTCCATGAATCTCTTATATCCTGGTAAGGAGTTGAGACAACCCTCGGTTATTAAGCTAACTGACGCCCCCGTGTCAATCAGTAGCCTCAAGGATTTCCCACTAACTACTCCTTCCAGAATAGGCATGCCAAACGAGTGACCGTTGGTGAAACATGAGCCAATTGGAGCCTTTACAATAAGGGTTTTTTCTTAGAAGATGACTCCCAATATCTTCTCCCCGCTACCAGTTTAAAGCATCCGACCTGTTGTGTTGACTGTTTCGTTGTTGACTATTTCTGCCCGGTGGTGCATGTCGGGTCCTTCCGCCCCTGGAATGGGAAAGATTATAACTGCTTCGGCGACCCTGATTCCTATACTCCTGAGAGGGCCTATCTATCTGGTGACATTCATTTGCATAATGCCCCACCTGGTTACACCGATAGCAGATCACAGTGAGCCTGCTGCTCCGGCGGAAATCTTCCTGTCTTGGGCGACTAGGGGATCTGTATCTATCCTACCTGCCTTCTCGTGGACATTCCTGTCTCCTATCTCTCCGGTACCTTTGGGGTGAGGAGTAAATATTCCTGGCTGGGGAAAAACCTGATTCCCTACTAGCAGGAGAACTGCTGTGCCTCGGCTCTTCCCTCGGTGGTTTCTCACTGGCACTGGCATTAGCAATTGCTAAAGTGGCTACTTGCTTGCCCAGTTCCCTAATTTGGTCACACAGTGCTAACATCATGGGACTTGGAGGCGTTTCCTCCCCAAGCTCATGCCTAGGGGCACGATTATCTCCTTCCTCCACTCCTACGAATACACTCCCCGAGAAAAACTGGCCATGTACTTCTCATTTTCTTCTTCCAATATGGCCTTCTCTTTTGCGTCTTTATAGGTTCGTGGTTGATGAGACAAAACCAGGTGACGAATTTTGGGGTCCACTCCTGTTATGAACTGGGCCAAGACATTCTGGTCTCTGAACTCGGCCAACGCTGCAGCGTTTTCATTGAAGTAACTAAAGGGTGCCCGTTCTAGCCTAGCTGCAAATTGCCTCACTGTCTCACCCCTTTTCTGTACGCACGAGTGAAATCTTCCCATCTTGACAGTTACTGATTCAGGTGAAGCAAACCTCTCAATTAGTTCTTTTTTCAACCCCTCATAATCTACATTCTCTGACCGGGCAATCACATCCCTAACTAGTTGTTTAGCCTCTCCTGTACACCTATGTTTCAATACCACAAATTTCTGATCTGCTGCCCAGCATCCCATGAGTGCAACATCCTCTAATGTCTCAAAGAATTTTTTCACTGACAATCTACTCGGATCCCCAGAAAACTCCTTCACTAGTCCCATTAGACCTGGGAGACTCCAATTTACTCCTTGGATTTCTCAGGTACCTTCTCCTTCATTAGCCATGATTTCACTAATTCAGTTTACTCTTGCTTCAGCACAAAAAAAAATTGGAATATATATATTTACTCAGCACTAGCACTGCTGTAGCTGTATCTAAGGTTACACCCTATTAATCTTGCACTACACCTTCACTGTACTAACACTCTCAATGAAACTAACTCACTGTAGCAAAGGAAACCCAAAACAAAAATTATTTGAAATTACACTAAATTCACACTACCATCAACCACTACACAGAATAACACTGTATTCTCCTCCTAGCATTTGAAGGAATAAACAATTTACCCACATCACAAATACCAATAATACTTACCAAACACTGATATAATCACAACATCAAAAGAAATTTATGTGCTCACACTCTCACAGAATATCGAAAGAATATTTTTGCCCAAATAAAAAAAATGCAAATTCTATGTTCTAAAATTCAAATAGCACCCAAAACTCCAGTCTCCATATTAATTTGATTTCCCAGCAGAAGGAAAAAGAAGCAAAAAAAAAAGAAAAGAAATTATGGTTGTCCTAGTTAGTATGATGTTATGCTTCACTTTACTCCTAACTTGAGCCGAAACCATATAAATTGAAATATTACACCAAAAAAAAAATTTTTTTTTACTTTTACCTAGGGCAAGTGCTTTGTAACAACTCACTAACTAAGTAATCCTGTAACTGTTATTAATACTGACATGTTCTATGAATTGTGCAAGTTATCATCATACCTATTCAGATTTAAGCTCACTCAAAGAAAATTCTTCAATGCAAAAATTCACACAATGCTAATATACTCAAAATTCTACACTATTCATTTAAACACTTATGTATGCAAATTGCTCCAAAAACTTATCTATGCAAAACACTAGAAATAACATATGCACTAAACACTAGATTATATTGTTCCTAACTTTGAAATTTGAAGAAATATATATATATATATATACACCCTGAAGCTTTGACTTAATATCCTTTCTCTCTGATTATTAATAGCAGTGAAGATGTACAAAACACAATTATTGTTTACTGTAACCTTGTGTTATTCTATTTTTCACAATTATAACCCAAACTCAACCTTTAATTTCCACTGGCGTATGCTCTTACAAAATTTTCAGAGACTACTCAGCTATTTTCATTTAACAACAAAACTTATCAGTATTATTACAACACTTTGGAATTATTTGGCATTCAGTGTCTTAAAAAATATTGAGCCATGGCACGCATCCTAGGACACGGCACCATTTATGTTGTGGCGGAAATCTCAGCCACGTTATATATTTATTAAATAGGTAGCCGAAATTAAATCTGAAAGGGAATTTTGAATTTCGACTAAAATTTAACTTTGGGAGATGGGTAGATGCATTTTGAAACAACCAAAAATTAAACTTATAAGAAGAAACTTTGAGATGTCATATTTGTTATAGCACAACTGAGTTTTCACCTGTGTCAGTGTTTCTGTGAATTTGGTTTCAGCCGAGGAATAACTAAAGCACTGTGTTTTTGGTACATGTGTAACATAGGTGTCAACTCAAAGAGACCGTGTTTATGAACTCGTGTTTGTAAGCATGAACAAAAAAGAAAATATCAGACCGTAATTATTTTACTTATTAGGACATTATCATTATGTAAACAACAACCAAGGGACTTCCTAGCCAACGTCAGAGCGTTGGGTGATGAGTGCCATTGCTCAGAAATTTAAGAGACAGCAAGGAAACTGAATTGCCAATTCTTATTAAAATTTGGTTTTTGAAAGGCTAATGCCTATATTTATTTGTAAAACAATAACAACATGGTATAAAAAAAAAAAAGAATATTTGAAGAACAAACTGTACTGATAGTGTTGCGAGATCACAACCTTTTTCTTATGTCATAACAATTCCTGTCGATACATTTTTGCCTGTTTTTGTAGCTTTGGCTTCACATGCCTCTACCATTTTCATGGATTTTTTTGAGGCCATTACAAAACATCATGAGTGATTTTTAATAAGAATTCTTTTTCTTTTTGATCAATAACATTAGTAACGGTCAGCTACAGCCCTCCCCCTTCAATAGTGCTTCGATTAGTAAATTTTTCAGCTCATTTTTACCTCCCCTTATCCAAAAAAAAAACCTTTAACCATATTATGAGGAAGAAAAGCAATAAAAGACAACTTACATAATTAAGCTCGAGGACCTGTTGTCTCACGTTTCACCTGTTTCCGTTTTTTTATTTTTTTTTTTTATTTTTTCTGTTCCGCGGCTCTTAGTTGAATTACCGTACTTCTCTTTGTGGACATATCTTCAGCAGGCCTGTCTGAAGAGGCTCCTTTAATATCTTCCTTATTCTTCGGACTGGTATGTTAGGTGGTCCACACTATCTTCTTGCTCCTCAATCTTGTGTTGTTTTTCTCTTTCCTGGTTGAGGATGGCACCGAGTACGGAAGGGGAGACTGTTATGAGGCTATTTGATCACTCCTCGTAGCGAAGTGGATAACCTGGTCTCCATTCAATTTTTGTTTTTTTTGTTTTTTTTTTTTTTTCACCTCGGCCACATCGGTGGGTCGGCTGCCACTAGTCGCCCAGGGCTCTCCTCACAGCTAGGGATAGCTGTTAAAAAAAAAAAAGAAACGGACTTAGCGCTGTTGTTCTCGGAGAGGCATCATAATGCGTGGGGTTTTTCCTTTCCTTTTCTCACTGGGGCTGCAGGTCCAAGTAGGTAGCCCATGTTAAAATAAATTTGAGCTTCCCAGGAGGAGGATAACCTCCTAACCTCACTCTGGGCTTCTCAAAGACAATCTGCCTCATTTTCTTTACACCTATCAGCCCGCAATCAATTTTTTAGTCTTCTCTCTAGCAGTTCAGTTTTGCAACTTCTCCCTAAAATCAAAATGGACGCGCAGACCTCTCCTCCCCTTCAATACTTCAAGTGACCAATTGCATCAGGCCATGAAGACGCCTCCATCCCATTGGCTGCTTCTAGCCAAGAACACGTGAAATGCACGTGTTCGACACCTGACACCTGAATGCTTCGCAATTGTCCACATTTCGAAAACAACCTCATAAATTTTGACGCGAGGGACTGCTGCTTCCCACCTTCAATCGGCCAACCACTTCTCCTTTCATAGTGCCTTACACGGGTATCTATTTCAGTTCGCTAAGCCCCTTCTCAGCTAGGGAGATTTACCAAACCTCGGGGAAAAGAATGTTGGTAACTCATGGTGGTCTTTTCCCAGGAAAGAAAACCTCTGAAAGGGATCGAAAGAATTTTCTGCCTTCCAGCCCTTTTTCTGCGAAGCTTGGATCATTAACCGCTATCTGTTAAAGGAGGGAGGCTGTATCTGGCTTACAAACTGTTTTAACATGTTACCTCATACACTGAACAAAGCAAGAAATACAAAATATATTTTTTTTTCTTAATTATTATTATTATTTTTTTTTATGAGCATACCCCAGGTTTATTCTCATGAATGTTGCGACATCGCACCTTTTGGTACTGCGTCGTATGAATGCTACATTTTGTTCATACACATAGAGAACAAAATTATTAACACTGCTCTCATTTTAATTCTGCTGAGTATGTTTTTCCTTTCCTCCTGCTGGGCTGAGTAATCCAAAAACAAAAGGACAGCATTGTGACTGCCAGTCCACACTATATACATTTTTTTTCTTTTCTTTCTTTCGTGGAGAAAAAAAAACTAACACCTTTCTTTCCGGCCTCACAGAACAAAGAAGGGAAAAAAAACCAAATGAGAAATAGAATTTCTGTAACTTTTTCTTGACTTTTCTCTCTAGATCCAAAAATCGAACCCAGGGAGGTGAAATCTAAATTTACGAAAGGTTTAACAGCAAATCACTCCAGGGAAGAATCGTCACCCTTTCCTGAACTGACCACTATTATCCCTTCGATTTATTTATTTTTCTTTCAAGAAAAACGTGGATAATGTTGATGAAAATCTGAAAACATTGATCAGGTGTACACAGATTTTCAGCAACATATCAGCACTACATCCCATGTTGTTTGAATCGCTGGATTATGTATGTTCGTCGTTGTTTCTTGTGTTTCTTTTTAAAAAAAACTTACAGTTTTAAAACCAAACTGTTGTTTTCAAAACAAAATCTTACCCATTTTCAAAATCGATTACTGTTGTGTGCCGATGTGCACATCGTCTGAGAAGAAAAACGTGGGATTTTCATTGCACGAGTTCCTCTCAGATTAGAACCTAAAGCAACTGTTGTTGAAAGCAATATTTCTTCAGGATGTTGCTCCAAATGACAAGTCACCTTCAACTGTTGTCTGTGGTAAGTATTTTCATTCTGATAATTACGTACCTAATTCAATTTTAGAAAAAAACACCTCAGTTATATAAACTTATATTAAGTAAAATAGTAAGTAAATGTGTAGATTTCCGTTTAAAATTATTTCTTCGGAAAGATATTAGTACCTGGGAAAAGAGCAACGTAATCATATTTTACAATATGGAAATTAATGGCAAATGGTGCAGAAATGTCCTGTTTCAAATGTCTTTTAAATATTTTATGCTAATATTTACGTGTAAGGGCGGTTCCGTTAAAAGACGGTGCGGTAGGCCTGACGCATCGCAACCGCGACCCTTGACATCGCCACTGTAGGGATTAGTTAGGCCTATCGAGTCTCTTCGCAGCATCTAACTTACAGGTAAATGTTACGATAAAAATCTTTAAAATACATTTAAAATACGAAATTTCTGCCCCATTTTACATTAATTTCCACAGTCTGAAATCTGTACGTCGCACTATTTATAAGTACTAACATTTTTCGGACGAAATAAATAAAGACGCTAATCTACACATTTACCGAAATTTCAGCCCCAGATCGTTGAAGAATAAAGGAGGAATGAGATTTACACATACATTACACCAGTTTCTACAGAAAAATTCTCTTGCCCCAGTACTACGAATTCAGAATGTAAATATCCATCTGTTCACGTGAAAGTGAATATAAATAAAATCAAAAATGTAAACAATGATACGGAATCACTTTGTTTATGCGTCAACAGCTTCTTTATTGGCTGATGCAACTTTGCCAGTAATGTTTATATTTTTCAGGTTATACCTGCGTCTAAACCGGTCTAAACATCTGCGACGGGCAACGAAAGGTTTGAGTTCCCTGCCGCTCATGCCCACGCCAAAGTTTTCCTAAAGACGTAACGTTTTATGGAACAAAACATTGCTGTCAACTGGAACATGCTTCTGGTTCATGTCTTCCCCCATTAACGTGATGTTTTCTCTGTTTTCTCTCTGTATTTATCCCGAACCGCACCAGTTACTTTGGCAGTTTGAGGTGCCGTAAAAAAACTGTAGCGATTTTATTTTCGTATTTCACTATTTTCCGTAGCGGGGATTCATCTTTTTTATACATTCTTGCCACATCAGAACACCATTTTTTATCTTTCAGTACTAAATCCAGAATTATGTTTTTACTTATGGGAAGCACCGTGCTCGCTCTTTTTATCGCTAACGAATTATCCAACTCAGTAACACGCTTTGGAGCGATACATTCACAGTATCACAATTAAAAAGATTTCGGAACGATGTAACTACTTCGTGAGCAAATCGCAAACTGATAGGTGGTCAAACCGAGTAAAAAAGAAGCGACTTAGGTCGGTGCCTTCGTGGGGAGCTTGGAGAAACGGGTAGCGGGCTAGATCAAACACTAGACAAGAAGACACGTTGCCTTCAAGGCGCGTTTGGAGAAACGTGTAGGGGGCTAGATGAAAGACTAGAGAAAAGGGGCTAGCCATGTGCTGAGGGTCATTATTCTGGGCGTCTGCTCTCCTTCCTGTGCTTTTTATGTCTATGCAAACAAGGGTAATCCGTGAATAATAGGATCTACACGTGCGCATTTGTCCGCTTTACGTCAATAAATTGCAATTTATGTACTGTAAATGGCGAATTAAAAAAATCCAACAGCGGACCACAGATACAGGACTTTTACTCCATTTCGTAAATATAAACTACATTACAGAAACCAGGGATCACATGTTTCACTTTTAAAAGTCGTTAGAAGATAGCGTACGTTTCATGCAAACGCACGAACAACCAATCATCGGATCCCTGGTTGATCTGAGAATGATCAAACAAGTTACCCGAAAAATAATCTAATTTAATTTGTTTTCTCAATATGTTATTTACAATATGACGATCAAGTGTAAAAATACCCCTAGTGTGTATGATTAAACCACTAAAAATATTTCAATAAAATAATATATTTCTTCGTTTATTAGATTTTAACAACATACTTTTAGGGAAAACAGATTAGTCGGACCATAGCAGCTTTCAGGTATCCGATTGTATAGCACTGGCATCTATACCTTTATGACCCTTTAAGTTAAATTCTTAATTTGGAAAAACAGTATCATGTTGTGTGCGTAGTGTTTTTCTCAATATTGCAGGATTGTAATGTGTGCTACATTCCATTGCGGGATTCACTGTATTTCCTTATCTGGAAATCGATACAAGGTCCAAGTTGCCCCCTATTCTGCTGCGAAGAATACGTTATTCAGTACTATAAAAAGGGGAGTGTTAACGTATTAGAATTAGTCATTGTGTTTCTGTCGAAATACAGATACATGAAGAAGCATCAATTCAGTGATGCAGGGCTAATGGTTTGGTACAAATAAATAATAAGAAACAAACAAAGAAGTTTAGTTCGTAACTTTTTTCTCTTTATTTTAATATCAGTCGCTAAAATGTGATTGAATGTAGATATATATTTATTGTAATTCAATGAATTAAACTTTACAACATACTATGAGTGCTATTTGTTTTTGCATATAATGTAACCGTACTGAAGACTCACAAAGGTTTAAAAAATTAATTTCTGCTATGGATTTAAACAGAATGCAAACACACAAAAATGTCAAGGAAAGAAGCATTTTGTACCTGTGCGATTTAGGTGCGATTGCTTTTGGTTAAACTTCCCTACTACGGCCATAAAAATTCAAGCATTTTTAAAGTGCGACATGAATCTTTCCAAGCCGTTTGTACACGTGTTTGTTTAGTTTGACATCGTGGCCTTTACGACTTAAACAACGTATTTTTAATTTGGGGATGAGGTATAACCCCACATCCTCCTCTAGGAAAGGCAGACTACAAGGCTGTGGATGTAACAAGACACCCGACAATAAAAATACTTATTTAATAAAATCATCCTGTCCAAAGCAACGAAAATATTTGGGCAACAAAACCACCCAGACTGATCCTACAAAATGGCAACCAATGTGTGATAAAACCCATTTGCTAAAGCTCAGTCTCCTTCTACAACCTGAAATTTAAGTGAAAAACGAATACAGAAAGCTCTGAGAAACCATTTGAAGATAAATTTTAAATCCCTTCTGTTGTTACGCATGCGAAACACATTATTTCTCTCAAGGCAATGGATGTTCCTTTACCTCGGACCTTCAGAAGGCATTTCCGTCTAACTTGGTTCTTTTTCAATGAAAGTTGAAGACTCGTGCAAGAATGAATCACTGATACGAACGATTACTGGCCTTCGGCACGATTTAATAATAAAAGATGATAAATATATACAATAAAAGCCATATGTACATCTGCACAACGGTTTATCATCTTGAACTCCTTCTTCAAGAAAAAGCCACACAGGAAATGGGCATGGAGACATCCAAGTGGAATGACAAGTAAAATTGATTTTATTTTGTGTAACAAAAAATCCGTCATAGAAGACTGCAGTGTGCTAAACAAGTTCAAGACAGGTAGTGACCATAGATTGGTGAGATGTAAGATGCCCCTCAACACTAAACTTGAACGTGCCAAGCTTAATACCTTCAAGTTGGAACTGAAGAACAGATTCTCTGCTTTAGAAGGCCTAACATCGGAAGAAATTGATTTTTCTAAAGTTAACTGAAAAATAACCAAAGCTCTTATGGAAACAGCAAAAAAATTAGCTGGGTCTAAGAAGACGTTGCATGAGAACAAATTATCAGGAAAAACCAAAATGTCGATGCAAAAAAGAAGAGAGATGAGGACAACTAAAGAAGGTGTGACTTCCAAAGTAGAATATATAAAGCTATGCAAGAAAGTAAGAAAAAGTATCACTGAATACCTAAGAAAGTTCAACTGTGAACTAGTGAGGAAAGCAATTGAAAACAGCCAAAGCCTAAAGATAACAAAGGGACATCTCAGTAAGGGAAGAAAACAGATTATGGCACTGAGAAAAGAAGATGGCTCTGTAACAAGAAGCAGAGGCGAAATTTTAACAAGAGTGAAAGATCTCTACTCCAAATTATATGAAAGGGATGATACATGCACTCCAGACATCATGAAAGGTACCAGTACCAAAGTTCCTGCAGTCCTTTCAGCAGAAGTTGCACATGCAATCAAGAACATGAAGCGGGGAAAAGCTCCAGGAGAAGATGGAATTACTGTAGACATCATACAAGAAGCAAGTGGAGAAATCGAAACAGTACTCGCCCAAATTTTCATTCGATGCCTTATGAAGGGAAGATTCCTGAGGATTGGAACACCGCTACAATGATCCTGCTACATAAAAAAGGTGACATTGAGGATCTCGGGAACTACAGACCAATCAGTGGTTTATACAACCTTCACTAAAGTTCTTTCACACCGCTTAAAGGTAACACTGGACATGGCTCAACCGAGAGAACAAGCTGGATTCAGGAGAGGCTACAGCACAATAGATCATATCTACGTACTGAGAGAACTAATTGAAATAGCGAGGGGATATGAACTTCCATTGTGCATGGCTTTTATCGATTATAAAAAAAGCCTTTGATTCGGTGAAACCATCAGCAGTTACAATGGCTCTGAAATCCTGCGGTATTGAAGATGCATACATTAATATTATTAATATGATCTATGAAAATGCAAATGCAAAGTTTCGGCTGTTTGAAAATACAACACACATAAAAATTGGAAATGTAGTGAGACAAGGTGACACCATATCTCCGAAGCTCTTTAATGCCACATTGGAGGGTGTCTGTCAGTCGCTGAGCTGGGAAAACAAGGGGATAAAGATTTATGAAGATTATCTAACCTACCTTCGTTTTGCTGATTACGTAGTCATTTTTGCAACTACCCCATCAGAGCTGCAGAGTATGATCCAGGAACTTGCTGACAAGAGTAAAGAAGTGGGATTAAAAATGAACTTTCAGAAGATAAAAGTGATTTTCAATGCTTTTACAAGAAATGAAGATTGATCGATTGATGGAGAAAAGCTGGAGATAACAGGCACGTATGTTTATCTTTGACAGCAGATATCAAGTGAGGGTCACATTGATGAAGAAATTAATCGGCGTACAAAACTTGCCTGGAGAGCTTTTTAAAGAAACAGCATTATTTTCAAGAGCAATATGCCATTATGTCTTAAAAGAAAAGTGTTTGATCAATGCATCCTTCCAGTGCTTACGTATGGTGCAGAGACGTGGACCTTAACTAAAAGAGACATACAAAGGCTGCAGACAACTCAAATAAGCACGGAGAGGTGCATGCTTGGTGTAACCAGGAGAGATAAGAAGAGGAACTCGTGGATCCGAAAAATGACAAGAGTGGAAGTCATCATGATCATAGTTAAATCCCTGAAAAGGCAATGGGCTGGACATACTGCCAGACAGACAGATCGTCGATGGACAGCCGAAATTTTAGATTGGATTCTAAGGGACAGGAAAAGACCCAGAAGGAGACCACACGTTAGATGGGTGGATGAAATTCGAAAGTATGCAGGGGTGACATGGAAGAGACTGGCACAAGACAGACCGTTGTGGAGGAAACTTGGGGAGACCTTCGTCCAGAAGTGGATTGATAATGGTTGACAATGATGATAATCATGATATATGGCATTGTGGGAAGCAATGAAATGCGTCAGAGCGAATAACATTTCGTATGCGTCAAATAGTTGCGTACACAGGATGCCTAATGGTAAGTGAGGAAAAACGTATTATTACAATGACTGAAGAATGAGGTGGGGTGGGGTGGGGTTTAAAAAGTTAACAGATTTAATTAGTGACTTCCATGCATTGTGCACTTCATATGGGCTATGTTCATTACAACATTGTACATTGGAAACTTCTATACACACTGGAAGCTTCTATATACACACTTTCGCTTATTAATAAGTCCCTTAGGTTGCTAGGAGTATGAATAGTTCTTGCATTACTCCAATCTGGATTAAGATTGTCTTGGAGTACATAATTGGCAAGGGATGTTCAATACATGTCTGCTTTAGTGTTGTATTTACGTTCTTTAATCCTTAATCCAAGATTACGTTTTGTGGAATCCAAATACTTTGAAGCAATATGTCCTGTGGTTGACTGAAGTAGCGGAATGTTTATGATCCTTACGAAGAACTAAAAAACGATTTCGTGATTGTAAGCCAAATTTCACATCATGTTGTTTACAAAGGTGTGATAAGTTTCTTGTTAAAAGTGGATTATACTGTATGGAGCCAACATATTTAGTGTTACGATTAGAGTCTCTTTTGTCAAAGTAGTATTCAGGGCATATTTGACTTTACTAAATACCTGACTAGCCAAGTATTTAGGATATCCGTGTTGCTCATCTAAATTGAAAATGTATTTAACTTCTTGTTGTAGGAGTTCAGTGGTTGACGAACGAGGTTCTTTGTGTTACATTGTACCATCCCTAAAACTCCACAAATTGTGAAGTCTTGGGGCTCCTAATCGTAGTACAGAAATTTGCAAAGCTGTAGAGGAACACAATTTATCCAGAACGCAGCCTGCATAAAATATCAAGTCCTCTGTTCGTAGAGCTTCAAGGAGGGACTTGCCCAAAAAATGTTGATCATCAACTTCATCTTATGATGAAGACGAAACTGATGCGGCATTTACGAAGTTAAAAGAAAATACTCTCCCGCAGTTAGCGCAGGCTATAGTTGGATTCCTGCCTTTTTTGGGGGGATTTTCTATTCTCGGATCTAGCCGTTGTCAGCTTCTTGTGGTGATAAAATTTTTGTGCTGGGTGCTAACTCCACTGACTGTGTTAAGATGGAGGGAGAGGGAAAGTCATAATTACTTAGGAGTTATTTTCATATTTTCCTAAAAGATCTGTTTGGTCATAATTGTTAGGGAAGTTAATCAAGGTCGCATTTAGAGGTTTATTGGCAAGGGGCCTTACCTTCCTCCCGAAAAGCGTTTCTTTTCCTTTTATTTTGTTAAAATGCGATTAGCGAAAAAATGAGTACAACAGTGTGTGTTTACATAGCTTTTGGTTTTTGCACTTTGAATTTCGCAGTGACTCCACTAAGCCTTCCCCTCATATTTGCCATCCCATGGACCTATGCTTTAAGACATACAGTATATAGCTGATTATCGCTAAGCCAGCTTGGCGTTTGTATACTGATTCGCTCTAGTATACGTCAATTCAAATTTCCTTTTCTCCCGAGAAACTCTTAAATCTTTTTTCGCCTTAGAATTTATTCGCTTCATACGCAGTCGATCAAATTTTGTTAAAACAAACGTCCAGAATTAATTTACAAGTGCAGCTAGTTTCAGAAAGCAAAAAGGAAATGAAACCATTACCATGCACTTCTATGCTAAGAAAGAAAGCACCGAACTGCATATTTAGCGGTCCAAATTTACTCGTAAAGTATACAAAATTAGATCCATGCAAGACAGTGTTCAATGTTATTTCGAAAGCCTCTGTTGAACCGCTCGGACCACCACCAATTTAAGAACGGTTTCATCCTTTCCCAGTGAAGAGAAAGAAGAATGAATAGTTCAGAACCTCTTCTGTTTCTGAAAGGGCGAGACTGGACCGAAAGATTCCATAAAAAACAGGCTTAGTGTTCCTCCTACGATCAAAATTATAGAGATAACAATCATGTTCAGGACCGAGAATAGTGAATGCACTCCTTGTTAAACAGATACAGCTCGACCTAGCAAAATCCAAAATTCAACATGACAATTAAATCTCAGTGATGTCGCAGTCTCTGTCTCATAGTCCACTGGATAGGAGAGGCCCTGAAACGAACGGTTGTCATGTGACCAAAAGGGTCCCGCTTTGTGAAATTTCTCCAAGTTTTTACCTGAAGTGAATACAACTATTATATAGGGTAAAACCCTAAAAACAAGTCTGAATCATTCAGTACACAATACATAATAATATTTTACATATGTAACAAGAGAAATTTTAATATAACTCTTTGTAACCTAAGTTACATTTAGAACTCTAAACGACTGTAGGCCATAAGAGAGCAGATATGCTGACATTTATCAAAATCTCCCTTTCTAAAATGGGCTAACACACTGCAGTCCGTCAGATCTTTGTCGAGCACAATTACTCTCGTTACAGAAGTGCCTTTGGTAACTACGGGAGATTAGCTCGGACTGAAACGGTCTTAAGTAATGTTAATTGTCTCCATTGACTGAAATATTTATTGTGACCGAGAAGTTTTGTCTCCTCATGAGTGTAAAGCTGTTTATCTAGTATATAATTCTAATGGAGGCACGGATCTATTTAGAGAGTGGTTTAATTTTTCTTATATTTTTCATTAACTTTTATTGTTCTGGTTGATTTAAAAACACTCAACTTTTCGTCTCCTCTCTTAAATAATATTCTGTGTATGCCACTGCTTTGGTATCCATTTTATTATCTTTGGAATAAACAGTTTAGAAGATTTCAAAATATTCGTATGAAATACGTCTGTCGTGTGTACTTTAAAATTATATTGAAAACACGCTGACAGAAGACACCATATCGAAATATACGCTATAGTGACAAAAGTCACCGGATACGTAGAAGACAAACACAACATACCATTTATTGACATACATTAGTACAGTGTCGGTCCACCTTTGGCCTTAATGCATGCACGGAGCCTTCGAGACATGCTTTTGACAAGGTTTCGGAACAGAACGATAGGTATGTGCTTCCATTTAGTACATATTGCTGCCGCTAACTGCTGCTTAGCGGTAGGCCTTGGTTCCAAACTTCTTATGTAGCACTCTAATTCATTCCATAGATGACCTATGGGATTAAGATCAGGGCTCTGTGCTGGACAGTCAACACATGATACAGAATTATCGTCAAACCACACCACCGTAACAGTCCTTGTTTTATGGCTCGGTGCATTATCCTGCTGGTACCATCAAGGCTCGTTTATATTGCATTGCCACAGAGCTGGTAAGGCATATTAGTCTGGAATATCAACTTAGACGTGGTGGTTAACGGGTTTGTCCACGATAAGCAATGGGCCGGGACCATACCACGAAAAACATCCCCACACTAGTACACTGGCAGCTCCAAACGTGACCGTCGGAACAGTACACTGTGGTGAATAGCGTTCCCCCGGCTGCCGCCATACCCACATATGGCCATCAGACTGAAGGAATCAATCCAGTTGACCCTTTTTCATTGATCTACGGTTCACGATAGATGTTCTTTACACTATGCTAAACGAGGAGTAGCATTCCGGGTGGAGATGAAATGTTTATGAGCAGTCACACGACCACATAATTTATGGAATAAAGCTTTCTGCGAATGGTACGTGTACATACCGAGGTTCCAGCATTTTTACCCACCTGCAGACTGAGGTCTTGTTCAGTAAGTACTCCTTCGAGTAGCTGTAACGACTCTCCTGAGGCTTCGACGTCCGCTAACACTGATTTTCTTTGGTCTGCTGGTACGTTTTGCTGCTTCAAGCTCGCCATGTGCCTTCCACTAATTCAGTACATCCAAAACACTTCACGTGGGTATGTAAACGCCTTTCGGTTTTTCTTATGGAAAACATCCTTATATAACACCCAACACGTTTCCTTTCTCTAAGTCAGTTCTCTCACGCAGCGTCATTTTCACTCAACCTCACAGAACGATATGATCGCGGTCAGCTGCAGGTTTGTTTTTATACCGTTTGCAGCTGTACCGCGAATCTGAACTACGCAACATGTCCGTTCATTTTCTTTTGAAAGGCTGTCCGGTGACTTTTTTCATTATAGTGTATTTCATTCAACGCAAGCAAATTTAGATGGTTCTCTCTCTCTTCCTCTCTTCCATCTAAGGCGGTTTGAATCTCCCATTGAGCGTATTCTTCCAATATTCCCTGTTCCTTGCTTTCCGAAAAAGCGCACCATATGTTCTGCAGCCCGAGATGTTCTTTAATAATTTCAGCCAGGTAAGTCTTGGTCTCCCAGGTTTTCTTCTTTTTTTCTGTTCCGAAAGTATTTATCAAGATGTTAGGTAGCCTGTTAGTGTCCATTCGTCCAACGTGACCGAACCATCTAAGTTCCTGTTTTCTAATTTTGTACAACATTGCCATTTGATATGACAGTTCCATTTTGACTGTGCTATTTGTTATTGTTTTTTCTGTTCAACTTCTTTGGTTTATTTTTCATAAGCATTCGATTTCGAACGCTGATAATTGTTTTCTCCTCTTTTGTCTGAACTGACTAGGCTTCTACACCATAGATGATCGTTGGTATAAATATATATTGATTTATAAAATTTAATTTTGGCTTGTTTGGTTATCTAGTTTGCTTCCCTTATTTTCAGTAACTTTCCCATGTTGTTCCATCCATTGCTATTTTGTGTGTGCGGTTTTTACTACATCTGTTGTTTCTGCTGTTTAGTATCCGCAATTCGATACCTATGGCACTAATATTATTTTACTTAACCTTTCTTCACAGACGATTGTCACTTATAATGTCACGAATAAATTTCTTTATAATTGAAGGATGTACATTAGCTTGAGAAATCATGGCTGATCCGAAAGGAAACAGCTATTTTGTGATAAGGAAACCATTGAACCGGATTTATAAAACACATATAAATATTGCTAAAACGGCAGTCTGCGTTAGCAAATCCGGGGATTATTTTTCATGTTGATGTTATTCATCGTGTGAGATTTCATTAGTGTAGATGTAATTTCCGTATTTAATTTCGCAAAAGGGATCAAATTTTTTCTTAATATTCTAAAAGAAGCAGTTTTTGCAGCAAGCAGTTTTTTTGCAACAAGCAAAGGGAAATATAAGATATTCCCTTTTCCGTTTTAGATGTATCTTATATTTCCCTTTGCAACAAGCAAAGGGAAATATAAGATACATCTAAAACGGAAAAGGGAATAACTTAATTATTTAACAGAAAACACTATGTCAATGGAGCAAATGAACGCACACCTTAATATGTAGCTATTCGTTTTGGCTTTAAATAAAAAATTACATCACAAGCTTAAAACGAACGCCAACAGTATCGTAGCCTAAAGTATATTCAAAAGAGATGTTTTAATCAGTTCCGCACGGTTTCCATTTGAAATGCAAAATATTATGTAAAAGGCTTAACATCCATTGCATTGACATTCAGCTTTCTGGATAATTTCAGTATTTTGCTGAAGTAATAAATATGTGCACTGAAGTGCCAGGAAAACCGGTTCTCCAGTCTAATACATTGAAGGTGCCTTACGGGAGCGCAGAACTGCAGAAATACGATGGGGCATGGAGTCCACTAGCTTCCGGAAATATGCTGTAGGCATTGCACACCATACTTCCTGCAGAGCGTTTTACAAATTAGGTATATCCGAGGTCACGGATTCCTGTGTTCGATAGCGCGTTGAATGGTATCATAAATGTGTTCTATCACGTTCAGATCTAAGAACTTGGGTGGGAATGGCAACACCCAAGATCAGGTGAATGCTCCTGTAACCATAATGTGTCGTCCCGACACTTGTGTGAAGGTGCATGTCCTGTTGGAACCGGCCCAACCCATCAACATGAATGCAGGACATGAACGGTTGTACCTTTTCAGAAAGGATGCGCACATAGCGTTGGCCGGTCACAGACGTTTGTAGACGTACCAGGGTTCCCAGTGAAGTCCAGCTAAACACCCTCGAACAATTACGGACCCCCACCAGCCAGTACAGTCCCCTGCTGACAGGCAGGCTCCATGGCTTCATGGGGTTACCGCCTCATACGAATCCTTCCATCTGCCCGATACAGTTAGAAACGCAATTCGTCAGACCAGACTACTTGTTTCCAGTCATCAAGTGTCCAGGGGCGGTGTTACCGTTCCCAACCGAGGCGCATTGCTCTGTGTCGTGCAGTCATCAAGGGGACTCGAGTTGGGCGTCGGCTCCCAAAGCTCATATTGTGCAGGATACGTTGCACAATCCGGACGCTGATGCTTGTTGAGGCTGCTGCATTAAATTCCGATTATACCTGCGAGAGTGTTGTACGCCTATCCCGTGAAACGATTCTTAACAGCCGACGTTGGTTACGTTCACCCAATGTCTTTAGTCACGGTACACAATTGCAATGGTCGTCCGTGATAATCCGAACTTCGTTTCTACCTCTGAAACACTATGACCCATCTTACAAGCGCCAGCTATGACTCCGCGTTGAAAATCGCTTAAATCGTTATAACTTGTCATTTACATGCCGAAAACAGCTCTGACCGCTGCCAAGGATGTCTATCGCTTTATACAGTATACGCACTGTCGAACGCAACCGAGTACGCGCATAGGTGACGTTGCTATGTATTTTCATAAGCTCGTCTGTACCAGTTTTACTAGCGCTTCAATATATTTAAAACAAATGCAAGAAATTAGTTTTGCTTAAGCATTTTTCCACAGCGAAAAACGAGTTAAACTCGTTATTTCAGCCTTTTCTTGAGTTTGTGCATATTATTAGATTTTTAGATGTGCACCAGGATTGCTATAGGTTCTATTTTTGCAGAAATATATTGCAGACTTACGACGCTCGAAATGCATAATCTTTACGAACCAAAATATATGACCGGATATTTCTGGTAGTGAACACGTTTGAGGAAAATTTGCTCTCCGTAGTACTAGGGATTTAAGGGATATGAAAATGATTTACAACGTTAAGTGTAGAGTGCATTAACAATGTTTTACTGGCAAGACACCATTTTTTTTACCAATAATAAAAACGAATTTGCGCTTTAATCGTGATTAGACAAATGTTCGCATTATGTGTCAATCACGAACAAACAAAATTTGCACTTACAAATTACTTTAAGGATTCAAAATTTCACCAAACCAAAATATTCAGTTTTCTTAACCACGTACTAATCCGAGCTCTGCAGTATTTTTAGAAATAAATCATTTAGCAACAAATGTTTTATCCTGTTAGATGCCGCACCCTGCAGTAAACTCCTTTTCCAACGTTATTGCCTGCCAACCCGGGTCGCAGTGGTCTAAGCGATATCTTCTGGTCATTCGTCCGAGATGGGTAGGGGTTTGAATCTCGGTGAGGCATGGATGTTGTGTTTGTCTTACGGCACTGACTCTCTCCCTTCCCTGGAGACAGTGGCCCTAAACTATGGACGGGCGACTACTTATAGCTCATTGCGTTGCTCACCGTGGTCGTTAAAATTCAATAAAAAAAACTACGCGAGGGAAATATAATTTTTGTTCCATGATTCCATGAGAAATGATGTGAGAGCGAATGTTATTATTTTCCGTTAGTTTGGTTTATAACTTCAAGGTATAAAATATCAACTTCAAACCGTACGGAACCTGTTTCCTCACAGAAAACAAATTAAATAATTTGTCTCCTTCACTCTTTTCATGAATATGTATAAGCTGATTTCTTCTGATACAGATTTTCCTAGATACAGTTTAAGGTGTTGATGTATCAACAATTTACCGAATTCGATGCTTCTGCTTACCAGAACGGGATGTCCGTTTCTTGCGAGCCTACACTTGGTTCATTCTGAAATCTGGGCAGATAGTTTTCATGGAATTATTGTATTTTCTCATGAAGTAGGTTGCTATATTCTATGTTAATTTCCACTCTTTTTAATAGATTTATGCCTATTTTAAAACTTTAATAAATATGCTTTCCCTTCAGTTGTATCTTGAATACCCTTGTAGACAGCCATGCAAGAAAATTAACAGAAAACTTATATTGGTTTGCAGCAATGGTTAAATTTTAAAAGATAAGTTTGACAAGCTTGATCAGTTGAAGTTTATCATTGTTACGTAAAATCGATTTCGCGTGTCTCACTTTGACGTACTGTATGAGGAACTTTCGTGTGCGCTACTGGCCCTAGAAAATAGTATATAAGGGAAAAAATTCCAAAATACCAAAAAATTTATTTCGCTTTGTGGAAACTCCTGTAATTCACTTCCTATTTCAGAATTGTTGTACAATTCCTCAGTTTCATTGCAATTTATCTCAACTTCTGATGCTGAATGAAAATCTAATGATGTAGCAGGTGATTGTACAAACATATCCGGACCATGCGGGACAAGTCTTATAACACAGAGAGTTGTTTGGTACTATCATCTACTTTTACTACCATCTATTGTTTGATCAATGCAGCTGTATAAGTTACTAATAATTACATACACTCAGCATACGTTTATCAAAAATTTATTGCAAGGTATGATTGTGAGTCAAAATTGTTTACTTAGCTGTTTACCTCGTCACAAGCAAGTAACAATTTGCTTGAAAGTACGGCAAAACCAGATGGCCGGTCTGTAAATGGGTCAAGCTCTTACCGCCAGCCTCAAGCCATCATGTCACAGGCAAGTAATAGTTTGCTTGAAAAAGCAAGTAACAGTTAGCTTGAGGCCTCAGGCCATCAACTCCCACTACAAACCCTAAAAACACAGCAGGTGCCAGTCAATCACAATGGTCCCATACATTTCCGTGGTAACAGAGATTTCATTTCGAACCCCAGGAGTTTCAAGGGCTGCAGAAATGTAAGTACGGATTCTGACCTCATGCACATTATTCACTAAATCTGTTCCATCAAAATAACTTTTCTTCAAACACTTGGACGTCAGTTAATGGAGTAAATAGTTTCGCAATAAAATAGTTTTTGAAACCTATTCAATGATCTTTCACATCCTCAAGCTACACTTCTTTTCACTACTCTATTGAGAAGATTGTATGTCGTCGGAAAAATTCACTTATTTCCATCGGTGATTATTTTGATATACCCATTTCACTTTTCACCGTTTCTTTCGAAAGTTTAAAGTTTCCATCAATTTTCTGACATTTTATCTGCAGCAACCTGATATATTTAGACTCAACAACTTGTACAAAGTGATTCCTTATTTGAAAGAAACAAATTTACGTATTCATCATTATAAAATGAAATATAGTTTTTTGTCTACTACAAAGCATTCGATGACCTCCGTTATATCTCGTTCAGCGTCAGTTCCAAAAATAAAAAAAATAAAAGTAGCAATAAATATAAAGTGCTATAAATATTCAGGAGAAATGGTTTCTTTACTTTCTTATATTATTTATTAAAGTAGTTTGCGGCCAGATTGGGAAATCACTATTTTCACTAATTTAGCTGAGTCTAAATTAACAACTCATACCAAAAAGGATTAGAAATTGCCTGTTTTCGCGATAGATTCAGACGACGTTTAGGCATTTCTTTCTTCATAAATATTCATATATGGAACTTAAGCGCACAGCTAAGTGCCAAGTCAAACCACGTTCTCCAACTTTAATATATATACGATCTTGAACATTTCAGATCTAATGTATGAGTAGACATTTCTACTAAACAAAGATAGACACTGCGAAAGTAACTGCGAACGCAATTCTGTTCTGTTCTTGAACGACCACTTTTTAGAAAACCATTGAAATAGCTGTACATATTTTGTAATAACAGTAGGTATATTTTTCCTTACGTTATTTGCTATATTTAGTGTTTGTCGAACAAAATATAAAATCGTAAAAATCATAATGATAGTAGCAAAGAAATTGCTTCTGTAAAAATTATTTTAAAATATTATGTATCACAATATTATTACCATTCTGTGAGCATGTTAAATGAATGTAGTATTTTTTTAGAATGTGAAAAAAATATTTCGTGGTTAGAGGCATAAGATAACATGATCAAAGAGGAAGCTGTCTTGTCTGAATGATATGCAGATATTATATGACGGTATTTATAGAAGAAGGAGGAGAGTAATTTAAAGTTACACATAAAAGCCTAAACATTATGACCATCGTGACTTGGTGCAAACCAAACCAATTGCGGATATGCGACCTCCCGTGTTAAGGTTATGACGCAATAAAATTACCACATGATACTCAGCTGTGTTAAGGAGTGTTATTCTTGTTCTTGAGATGGTAAAGCTAGTGGGCATAAAGGAATTCAACAAAGGCCACATTTTAATGGTCATGCAATTGCTCCGACGGCAATGTTTGCGAGGTGCACGCCGTGAGCTGTGGTTAATAACTTTAAAAAGCGGTCATAGTTTAAATCTTCAAACCACACAGAAGGTGCAGGCCGATAGCAGCTAATTGATGATACAAGTGAGCGAATATTGATCCTAATAACACGAACCAATGGAAACGATACAGTGTGCATTTTCTATGTAATTTGAATACTGAAGATGATAGTAACGTAACACAACGTACTGTGCATCAAACACTTTTAAAAATGGGAGCGCACAGCCGCATGACTGTCCGAATAATAATGCTAACTTCGGGTTACCGTTGGAAGCGCCCACAATTGATATACTGGCCTCAAAACCGGATCAATTATGATTGGAAGAGGTTCATCTGATCCGATGGATCTCGTTTACTTTTACACCGTATAGACAGCCGGTTAGGTGTAGGTCGTTTTCTTGGGAAACTGTTGACACCAGGATAAACAAGCTGATGGATGATGTGTAATGCATTGGAAAATGTTCTGATGGAAATCCCTGGCTTCAGGTATTCTTGTGAAGCAAACTATGACGTCTGCGCAAACACTATTATATACTGGGTACATCCTTTCATGGCAACGGCCTTCCCCACTAGCAGTACTTTCTTTCATAAGCATTACGCGCTTTGCCACATAGCCAGAATGTCTCGATATAGGGCCGCGTTATATGAGGTAAAAATGAAGAAGCACAGAGATTTTGATAAAATAACTTAGGCTTCAAGTATACCATGGGTAAACGAAATAGAAAATGCAATATGCAAAATTGGCAAGTTGTTATGACAACAAGAAGTTCAAATATCCCAGATATCCAACTGTAAGGCAATAGTTACAAAACCAAAAAAAATTAAAAATACGAGTGATAAAATGAAAAAAACAAAACCAGATAGCCTTCTTCAGGAGAGCTTCAATCTCTGGGAGTGGCTTTTCTAGTGTCAGTAAACGACTGGAATAACCAAATGGCAATTGGCAATGCTCCCAAAGCCACTAAAGCCAAAAAAAGTGACGATATGATGCATGTAAAGAAATTAAAATCAGAAGCTCACTTAAAGTGCAAACATTTCTGAAAAGTAAATGATGAAAACAAATCTTACCAGTAATAGCTGGAACACACATAAGCACCAACGGGACTAAACATCACCAAAGCGGCTAATTGCCTGAAGTTCAAACAACAATTAAGTTAGATAAACAATTTATAAGTAGCCTATTCGGCCTTAAAGTGTGCATGGTGAGTGATTCTAGAATGTGTATGTGAAAGACTTTAGGTTCAAGGAACAGGCAAATGGCACTTGGTGTATCCTATTGGTATTAAAACTGTAAGATTTTATGTCAGCCAAGTGTGTTGATACGTAATTTAAAGTTCTGTGAAGTTCAAATAAAATTAACGATTTGTTGTTGTCGTTAACGTCGTAGGTAATGGATTGGAAATTAATTGAGCTTAAATCTTTTTCTGAGCAGAATGTGGAGATTCTGAATGATATTTGCTTCAGTGAATCACATTTTAATAATTCTGTGAACTGTTAATAACGTACGATAAACTGTGTGTTCGGGAACATTAGCCCTTCACCACAATTGAAGTTATGAGTAATGTCATTCAAAGTAGTCTTCCTGCTGCTGCAAACAAGACGAGATAGCCTGCTCTGACCTCGGGCCCGAATGATGGGTGGCCTGCTCACGCCTTGTTGACGGCTCTAAGTGTCATCGTCTCGCAGCACCTTTTATAGATCCCAACTACTGCATAGCGTGAGCAACCCACCAGCGGCGCTGTTTCGGAGATGCTCTTAACAAAGCGTCTTACCATAATGATATGGCCTTTGACGAAATCAGACAAATCTTTTGCTTTTCCCATGTTGAGACGAAACGAAATTTTGACGGAGAGATCTATGACCAAGGTATTACATATATCTTTCGTGACATTGGTACGCGACTGTGATTGGCTGCACACGTGCTTATTTGCGCAAAGCAGAGGTGATTTTAACTTATTCGCTTATCATTGAATTTTAAAGACTTTTAAAAATGTTGCGTTCTCAATCCCTCTACCAGTTCTCATTTAATACATTTGTTATAAAAGAATATTTGTTTTTTTGTACGATTTCGTCACTAATGAAAATCTCTGAATTTCAGTGTTATATTTCCATCGCATAATTACCAGGGTATCACATTCCGTAAGCAAAGTAATAGTGTAAACTTTTATAACATAAAAGGTGTGTTCTCGTACCAGAAGACGTAGGAAGTTGTCCATGTTATGTATTAACACTGTTTAGAAGTATGAGTTTGACTCCGATTCAGAAGGGATTGACTTGTAGCTCTTTCTTTTCATGCACCAAAGTGACCCAGCGCAGGTGCTCTTATTCAAGAAGCATATTTCTGCTAAGAACGTGAAGCGAAGCTTTTGGGAAGTAAAATTCATGTAGTCAGGTCAAACCCATAACAATTATTGTAAAACCCAAATGTTCAACATTGTCTTAATGTTAAAGTAAATCCTTATTTTGTCTTGTCGAAATGGAATTGATGTGTCATTTTCTTTTCCTGATAAATATCATAAACTATTTTTTGGAAATACGCAATATTTTATTCAAACTAAGGTAAATTATAAATCTCAGTATAATGGATGGATTCATCTGAGCTTATATTACTTGGAAAGTTTCTACTGTGAAAAACTACTATGGAGATGTTTCTTCACATTGAAAATTGTCCATTGCTCCCGTTTCGATATAAAAATAATGTGCTGTCAAATACCAGTATCACAGAATTAGGAGATCACTCATTTGTTATTCGAAATAACTACTACACACTGGCAATATCTTATGTGATCTACTCATAAAGCTAACCATAAAGCCATGACATAGTAGCCAGCCGCAACAACACCTAGAGGTAAAATTTGTAAACTTACTTTCTTTGGCGACATACTCCACAAAGTTATAAAAATAATTATTTGAGTTCTGGTGTCAGTAACCCTATCACATAATTTTACACGTCTGTTAAAACACACAAAATTTATATTACACTCTTTATATGTAATTTCTGTTTTCATTTATAAACCGCTGACTCCCACACATTCATCTTGAGTTAAGAGTTTAGGACACTTATTCTATCATGCGTTCTATTTTACCTGGATAAACAGGTACAAAGAACAAACGGACAAAGTACCAAATAGTGCTGAATTCCAAAACTATTGCTAATATCTGAGAGTGTTTGTTTCTCTTTGTAGTAATGTTGATATAAATGTCAAAATATGTTTGCAGTTCACTATGATTTTTCCATTAACAGTGGATTGAAAATGTATTTTGCTGGGTTTTTTTCCATATTTATATAACTACCATTAAATACTTCTGATATTTTAGTTACACTGTTATCTCATGGCTTTCCCAGTAAATTTGTAGAAATATAATAGCAGATAAAAAATGTATTTTATGTAAAATGTCAGCCAATCTTCATTGCCCCACATGAAAAAAATTCCTTAGCAGGTAATAATCAAAAGCTTTCTTTTTGAATAAGACTTCTTTCCAATTAAAACAATAATAGCTATTTTATTATTATTCACTATATTTTTTATTGTATCAAAAATTATCAAATCTCAGAAACCCGAGGACAGCTCAAACAATGCGCAATGTATTTCGAAAGCGAAGCTGGAACCCATAGAGAGAAGGGAAATACTCTCATGAATATATAGGTTTCTGGTGCTATTTCTAGTGGTTCGAATCTAATTTATAAGATTACCGAATTTTTTAATATTTATTTGTTTAATCCACAAACACTTTACCATTTATCACATACATTGTTTTTTAATTTTACACCTCGGAACTGAAAATTCATTCTTTTCATTTTTGTGGATGTTAAACCACACAGTTGAAACATTAAGCAAACGCGACCAATAAGGGTGATCCTTAACTTCGAGTTTTTTCCAGTCAATCATGGACAAAAAAGTCACCTCCTACCAAACAAAGAGAAACAAGCCGCATAATGGAAGAATAGATTTTCTCGGTCAGCGCAATTTTCATTACCTTTCGCTTGTTTTTTCCTGTTTTTACATGTATAGTTTTAGGCCATTATTCTGGCTTCTAACATGTAGTATTGAAAGAATTCCGATAGTTTATTGGATTTAGAACCTTTTTTTGTTAAGATAACTGCAGACTTTGTGTTAGCAAAGCAATTTCACCCTGAATCAGTTTGGTGACGAAATTTCATATTTTCTTTGTGATTTCAGGTTTTTCTGGTTAGATGCTTTATTATTTTGTTCTGCTTAGGGTAAGGCTGGGCACCATTTTCTTTTACGCATTCTACCTCACTGTTTGTGAAAGGATCCTTTATTCTTAAAACTACCATTCTCTGTAATAGCTCTCATTCTGATTCACCTGATCTTTACTTTAAGCAGTACTTCGTTGTTTGGCGTCATTCCTTCTCTATAATTTTATAGGGCTAATATTAATACCTCAAAATAATCCTTAATTTAAATACCAAAAAATAGTTATGCGTGATACAAGTGCTCTAGCGAAAGGTGTTAATAATCATCATCATTGTCAACCATTAACAATCCACTGCTGGACGAAAGTCTCCCCAAGTTTCCACCACAATTGTCTGTCTTGTGCCAGTCTCCTCCATATCACTCCCGCATACTTTCGAATTTTATCCACCCATCTCACATGTGGTCTTTTTCTGGGTCTTTTCCTGTCCCTTGGTATCCAATCTAAAATTTCGCCTGTCCATCGATGGTCTGTCCCTCTGGCAGTATGTGCAGCTCATTGCCATTTCCGGGATTTAACTCTTATCATGATGTCTTCCACTCTTGTCATTTTTTGATCCACGAGTTCCTCTTCTTATCTCTCCTGGTTACACCAAGCATGCACCTATCCATGATTATTTGAGTTGTCTGCAGCCTTTGTATATCTCTTTTAGTTTAGGTCCACGTCTCTGCACCATACGTAAGCACTGGAAGGATGCATTGATCAAACACTTTTATTTTAAGACATAATGGCATATTGCTCTTGAAAATTAGGCTGTTTCTTCCAAAAGCTCTCCAGGCAAGTTTTGTACGCCGATTAATTTCTTCATCAATGTGACCCTCACTAGATATCTGCTGTCCAAGATAAACGTATGTATCTGTCATCTCCAGCTTTTCTCCATGAATCGATTAATCTTCATTTCTTGTAAAAGCATTGAACATCACTTTTGTCTTCTGAAAGTTCATTTTTAATCCCACTTCTTTACTCTCTTGTCAGCAAGTTCCTGGATTATACTCTGCAGCTCTGATGGGGTATTTGCAAAAATGACTACGTTATCAGCAAAACGAAGGTGGGTTAGATCATCTCCATTAATCTCTACCGCTTGTTTTTCCGGTTCAGTGCGTGAAAGAAATTTTCCAATGTACCATTAAAGAGCTTGGGAGATATGGTCTCATTTTGTATAATGAATAAAATTTTCCTGCTGGACGTGTAGTGCAGGAAAGCTTACGTTAAGTCACGTTAGGATTATTGAAAGGTTACTTGGCGCAGCTAAAGTGTGACTAATCTCCAAAGTGCTAGAGTTTGTTTAGGTAAGACACGCACGTGCAATAAATTCCAAGAATATGGAATTTATTTTTACTCAGCGTTCCTCATTATCTTGAATATCAGTAATATAACTTCGGTTTTAGTACATTAGTACCTTGAAGGCTCCTTATTAGAGCGGTAAACACAATGTACCCTGAACTTAACGTAAACACTCGATGAAATAGACTTAGCGGGCAGACAGAGGTCTGACAATAAAATGAACTAAGAAAACGTACTCACTTTTAACCTTTTATTGGGGAGCTCCTGGTATTACTCAAATACACACTCCAAAATAAAACAATTACTGATAGCCCGAACTTTCGTGCTATCGTAATATCGTAGAAAAAGTAGGTAAATCGCATATCAATAATCAGGGGGAACCTATCACATATAAAACGAAGCTCTTTGGTATACTTGAGCGCGCCTATATATACTGCATACCACCACGTCATTACTTACACTCGTTGCCACATATAATTCAGCGGGAAAAACAACATCTCGTTAAGTAAGAAGATAATTTGCATAGGAAAATAAAATAACAAGAGATAGTAAAATCAAAAAGAAACTGAATCTACAGTGTACATTACACTTGTCTCACTCCCTTTCCAATTTTTATGTGTGCTGTATTCTGAAACAGCCGAATCTTTGCAATTGCATTTTCATACATGTTATTAATAATATTAATGTATGCATCTTCAATACCGCTGGATTTCAGAGCCATTGTAACTGCTGATGGTTTCACCGAATCAAAGGCTTTTTCATAATCGATAAAAGCCATGCACAATGGAAGTTCATATTCCCTCGCTCTTTCAATTAGTTCTCTCAATACGTGGATACGATCTATTGTGCTGTTGCCACTTTTGAATCCAGCTTGTTTTTTCGGTTGAGCCATGTCTAGTGTTACCTTCAAGTGGTGTGAAAGAACTTTAGTTAAGATTTTATAAACCACTGATAGGTCTGTAGTTCCCGAGATCCTCAATGTCCCCTATTTTTATGTAGCAGGATCATTGTAGCGTTGTTCCAATCCTAAGGAATCTTCCCTTCATTAAGGCATCGAGTGAAAATTTGGGCGAGTACTGTTTCGATTTTTCCACTTGCTTCTTTTATGATGTCTACAGTAATTCGATCTTCTCCTGGGACTTTTCCCCGCTTAATTTTCATGATTGCATGTGAAACTTCTGCTGGGAGGACTAGAAGAACTCTGGTACTGGTACCTTTCATGATGTCTGGAGTACAAGTTTCATCCCTTTCATATAATTTGGAGTAGAAATCTTTCAATCTTGTCAAAATGTTGCCTCTGTTTCGTGTTACACAACCATCTTCTGTTCTCAGTGTCATAATCTGTTTTCTTCCCTTGCTGAGATGTCCTTTGCTATCTTTAGGCTTTTGCTGTTTTCAATTGTTTTCCTCACTAGTTCACAGTGGAATTACCTTACGTCTTCAGTGATACTTTTTCGTACTGTGTTGCATATCTCTATATATTTCACTTTGGAAGTCACATTTTTTTTAGTTGTCCTCGTCTCTCTTTTTTTTTTTTGCATCAACATTTTAGTTTTTCTTGATAACTTGTTCACATGCAACTTGTTCTTAGACCTAGCTAATTTTGTTGCTGTTTCCATAAGAGGAAAGGTGTTATTAAAGTATAAATTCAGTTTTTACAATGGCTTGAAGACAGCTGCCCTCCTCCGTACTCAGACATTTTTTTCCAGAATTAATTACAGTAGTCACCAAAATTCGTCAATTAAGTTGCGTCATCTGTTTAGCTCTGCATATGTAATTTTCTGCATATTTAATTTTTGACATGTCATCTACTTTAGTGTTAGACATAGTCGAGTCTCATTATTGTGACCACCAGCTAACATGCAGAGTAACTGTTGTGTGCAAAACGCACAGCAGCTACTCGGGCTGGGAGTTACTCAACAAGGTGCTGGAAGGTGTTTACAGGTATGTGGAGCCATGCTAACGGCAATGCAGCTGCCAGCAGCTGGATGGTGCGTGGTGGAGGATCCATAGAGCGAACAATACAATCGAGGTGGTCTTACAGATGTTTAATTGGGTTTACGTCTGGGGAATCAGGGTCTCAGAGATGTATTTTGAAATCTTCGTCGTGCTCTTCTAACCACTCTCGGACATTTCTACTGTGTGGCACATCGCATTGTCGTGCTGGAAGATTCAATCCACCCCAGGAAGACAATCAGCATATATGGCTGCACGTGTTCTGCAAGAATGTATGCATAATGAATTCAGTCCGCAGTGCCTTCCACAGGTATGAGGGGATCTGAAGAATGTCACGAAAACATGCGTTAGACCATAACGGTGCCCCAACTGCTTGAGTGCTTCTACCAATGATTGAAGAGTGAATGGAATATGGAAATAATACACTACAATTCAAATTTTTAAGATGTCAATCCGTTTTTTGGCGTAAATATGAACAGTATGGTATGTTTCACAAAAATATTCACGAACACATTAACAGACACTCGCTTTACAATCATAAATTCGAATAATATATTCATATATATTGAAATTATTATGATTATTGTTCACTTATTTCGCGAAGCAACACGACACAGACTCTGCCCACATTCATGTCATTCAGCTGCTATCTTCCAGTTTCTGCTTTCGGTGAGCTTCGCTTAACGAGATCATCATCAAAGTTGGCATACCTACAAACGATACGGAACCACAATGATTCTTTGTAGCTCTGAACAATTACTAGTAAAAATATATACTTTATTATATATTTTTACCAGTGACGTGCATTCCACCCAAGCAACCTAAGCAGTGCTTCGGCAATGGGCAAAGGAAATGATGGCTAGATAAAAATCTCAAATTCTTTAAATTTCTGTTTTCGACACAAATAATAATCACCGCATAGTTATAAATTCGTTCTTATGCCTCTGAAGTTTTCATAAAGGTATAATTCACGCACACCGACAAAAACAATGACGAGATAGGAGAAAAAAAATTATCCTACACTGCGATTGGTCGCAGCTGCCGAGCGCATGCAACGCCTGTTCCCGTCACCCAAGCGTCACCGCCGATGAAGAGGTGTTGCTATGACAAACTGACGGCAGTAGTCTGCTAACCAATGAGAAATGCTCCCTAGAAACGATCATCTTACCGCGTAGCTGCTCTTAGCCAAGCAGTCAGTAGACAGCTGTTGTTATGGGAGCTGAATTGTGGATGCATTGTTCGAAGTTCTTTTTACATCGTGTGCTATGAATTACTGAATATATCATGGATGTGTATTAAAAAAATTCTAAACAGCGATGTCTGATTCCATAAACGAAGACATTATAGCTGATTTGTTGCAAAATGCGTTTTCTCGCCGAACATTTGAAGAAAAAAAAAAAGTGTGATTTCGAAAGAAAGACCAATGACTGTATTGCCAAGTTTAACGCAGCAACAAAAGAATATTAATCGACATTTTCAAAACACCAATTATGAAAGATGCGAATGGCTTGCCGGATGGGTTAAGACCAACAAACTGTTTTGTTGGAACTGTTTGCTGTTTAGCTGTGACAGAAGCTCTACTTGGACAACAGAATACAGCAAGCTAAGCAATTTAAATAAATCAATACGGGATCATGATGTTGCTGTTAAGCATATTCGTGCGTCCGTTGCACTCGGAACTTTTGGAACTGTTCGTATTGAAACTGAGGCCAGTGACTAGATACGACAAAAAATAAGTCAACGCAATGAAAAGGTAAAACGCAATAGCGATATTTTGAAACGGCTTAAAAATGCCGTTTGCTCCCTTGCAAAGCTAGAAATTTCATTTCGAGGAGATGACGAGGCAAAAACTTTCAATAACCGCGGAAATTATTTGTAACTTTTGGACTACACTGCTCAGTATGATCCTGTACTAAAAAACCATTTGGACTCATCGACAGTATTCAAAGGATTATCAAATCGTATTAGAAATGATTTAATTGATACTGTCGCCAATGCACTGTGTAATGAAATAAAGCCGCCCCGGTGGCGCATTGGTCTAAGAGATGGCCTCTGATCATTCGTCCAAACGGGGTCCGGGCTCGAATCCCGATGCGGTATGGATGTTGTGTTTGTCTTACGGCACTGGCTCTCTCCCTTCCCTGGAACCAGTGACCCTAAATTAGGGACGGGCGACTGCTTGTAGCCCATTGAGTTGCTCACGGTGGTCGTTAAACCTCTAATAAAAAAAATGAAATAAAACGCCGTTAAAGCTGTCCGATTTTGTTACCATATTAGCAGATAAAGCTACCGACGTCTCGAATAGGTCTTAATTTTCTCTTGTTTATCGGTATGCAAATGAAGGGAGGGTGGTAGAAAGTTGTGTGTGATTCCAAGAAGATAGTGTGGATAAAACAGCGGCAGCACTTCCTGGTCTTGTTTTTGTCCCATATTAAGGATTCTTTGGACTGGGGCGGAAAACTCGTCGCGCAAAGCTACGACGGAACTGAAGCAATTTCCTCTTAATTGCATGGTGTTCAGTAGAATATTAAGGCATCCTTTCCACAAGCCCTCTTTGCTCACTGCTATGCGTACTGTTTAAATTTAGTGATTTCCCAAACCACTTCAAGTATTCCTAAATGTCGTATCTTTTTGCTACTCTTGGTGTGCTTGCAGCGTTTTCCTCCAGATCACCAAAGCGCTCAAAATTTCTTGATGTCTTTTTGGGACGCCGACTACCCAACGTTTGCCCAACAAAATGGAATGACTCATCACGACTCGTGAATAATGTCCACAAAAAAAAAGAACAGCTTTGCCAGACTTTTGCTGCCATGTTGGAACATCAATCACAAGTAGAAAGGGATATTCTTGCGAGTGTTCAGGGGTTTGTTTGCACGGCGGCGGCTGAAAACAATTTTTCGGTTGCTGTGTGTTTCTGGAACGTGGAAAGAGCGATGTATTTATTTATTTTCTGAAGCCAGGTATTTGGAGGATTTCCACCTTGGATCTCGCACTTTGGATTTAATTGCTATAATATATATAGCCAGGGCCGTTTTTAATGCCCACCAGATTTAGACGTCTATGTAGCTGAGCCCATTTTACGGATTTATGATGTTAGAAGCTGACTTAAAAATACACATAGCACCGTGGATTGTTGGCCACCGTGGTGTAAATGTAACGCGCTCTGCTAGATATCGAGCGATCCGTGGTTCGTTTCCACGGCGGCGGCTGAAAACAATTTTTCGGTTGCTGTGTGTTTCTGGAACGTGGAAAGAGCGATGCATTTATTTATTTTCTGAAGCCATGCATTTGGAGGATTTCCACCTTGGATCTCGCCCTTTGGATTTAATTGCTATAATATATATAGCCAGGGCCGTTTTTAATGCCCACCAGATGGAGACGTCTATGTAGCTGAGCCCATCTTACGGATTTATGATGTTAGAAGCTGACTTAAAAATACACATAGCACCGTGGATTGTTGGCCACCGTGGTGTAAATGTAACGCGCTCTGCTAGATATCGAGCGATCCGTGGTTCGTTTCCACGGCGGCGGCTGAAAACAATTTTTCGGTTGCTGTGTGTTTCTGGAACGTGGAAAGAGCGATGTATTTATTTATTTACTGACGCCACGTATTTGGAGGATTTTCACCTTTTTGACATTTGTCCAATTTAGAAAGTCTTGAATTTTGATTTCTTCTTGCGACCTTTCATAGTATTTTTTCTCTTACCGATGTTTCGTTCAGTGTCCTTCAGAATGCTTTATTAGACATTTTTTACTGCAGAAGTAAGATAACGGAAACACAAAATGCTGTGAATTATCTGAGAAGTCGTTTTCAGGAAGTGTACGAAGGAACCATTGCTGATGTTGGACTCCCGAGAAAACGAAACCGAAATCTTTCTGAAGACATTACGATTACCACTGAATACAGAAGATTATACTTTGAAATTTTCGATAATGTCGAGCAACATATTAATACAAGATTTCAGGATTATGAAAAGCTTACATTTTTGTGCTTTCTGGATTCTTCGAAGTACAGCACTTACGTTCACACTTTCCCAAGTGATAGTTTGAAAAGCTTACTTGAAAATTATGGTCGCTACTTCGATGAAGTACGTTTGAAAAACGAACTAATCGTAGCATACAGTTCACACGAATTTTCTGACAAATTACCTATACAGCTTATGAAGATGTTAGCAACTTCAGCACTTGGAAAATTGATACCACAACTTTACTTATTGGCTTCTCTAATAAGTGTGATACCTGTGTCCACTTTAACAGTTGAAAGATCGTTTTCTGCATTAAAGGGAATTAAGACATACGCACGAAACAGAACAGGACAGAAACGAACCTCGCATCTTGGACTGATATCAATTGAAAGTTATCTAGTAAATACTCTGAAAGAAAGAAATACCTTTTTCGATTCTGTAATAGAACATTTTGCTGCAAGCGATCGAAGAATGGAGTTTACTTTTAAATAGAAAGTGACCAGTCTATTCGGAAAACAGAAATCATTTGTTTTAGATTTTGATGTGTTGTGTAATAGAATAGATATAAAAAAGTAGCTATGGTATCTTTAACGTACGCCATGTTTTTCCACTTTTATTATTTCAAATATTTGAACCTAATGTCATATGTAAAAAAGTGTAAAGTCATTGCCTTTTCGACTGCTTGGGTAGTCAGTTGGGTCACCGCACGTCACTGATTTTTACTAGTGATTGTTTAGATCGATAAACATTTTTATACCCACCTTGGATGCACATCTCGCATCTAAATTGGATATCAAATGTATCTCTAAAGCTTTTGCTGATACGGCAAAACCAATGACATTTTTGGAACCAGCAACCCAATTACACCGAGAAAGTAGGTCTAGCTTCCAAAGCACCACATTTTTTTTCAAGACCTGTATTCTCTTATTGAGTCACACAAGGAGAAAAATAATATTTTCTGCTTCTGACAGATATCTGAGAACAGTAAAAATACTGTCGATTCAGAGATGACTGATTGCTGTGTTAATTATCATGAGGTATTTTCCACATACTATGAGAAGAATATTTCTTCCACGCTATATACCTGAATGATTGGTGATATGCTTAACAACTAAAGATGGAAGCACAGTTTAATTCGATTAAGAATGTGGTCGGAGAATATTTCGATGCTCTTAACTCTAAGATACTTGGGACTTCTTCGTCCTGGGAGTGTAACGGATAGCATGCTCGTACGGTAATCGGGAGATGAAGGTTCGATTCCCCCTCCAGGGAATGCAATTTTTAGGTTTTCTAAATGACCGATATTACGTGAGAACAGTAAAACTACAGTCAATTCAGAGATGTCTGATTATTATGTTTATTATCCTGACGTGTTTTCAACGTGCTATAAGAAGAATATTTCTTCCACACTATATACAACAGTGGTGGTCTGTATCAAATCAAGAGATATCTTCAACACTGTCCGACGCCGTTTGCATCACAAAAACCTGGTCCTCGTGTTCCGTTGTAACGATTTAATTTGACCTTTAAACTAAAGACGTCAGCAGCTGCCCAGAACGGAGGCAATAGTGTGATGAATGGCAGCGCCTAGTGTCTCTCAGAGAGACGCAGTTCAATCGAATTACCTATGGTTACGTATCCTTGTTTGGCGACACCCTAGTGAACAGCTACGAGAGGCCTGCATTATGCATCGTCTTACGGACCCTTCACCGGGTATTTTGGTGTGAACTACCGTTGGGCTCAATTCATGTTCCCGCGCCCTATGCAATGAAGGAGACAACCAATCCCCGGTTTATAGGGGAAGTTCCAATTCTAAATACAGGACAATCTAGTGAGTTTAGTCTTCAGGTATTTACAAT
This sequence comes from Macrothele yani, assembly GCA_039090855.1. Taxonomy (NCBI): domain Eukaryota; kingdom Metazoa; phylum Arthropoda; class Arachnida; order Araneae; family Macrothelidae; genus Macrothele; species Macrothele yani. The sequence continues at coordinate 27,309,995 of CM077033.1, forward strand.
AGGTGGATATTTAATAATTGTTGTAAAATTTCTGATCATCTTGACAAAAAGTCGTATACAGCGTGTTACGTAAATGGCGCATAATACCCCAGGGACTAATTCTTCGGGGAAATACAAGCAAAAAGTTTCAAGTACATTTTGTAATTCAGGACTTATTTACTGAGATATCGGCTCCTAAAGTTTGGTAACTTCATATTAGCAACTAATATAAAGCGCGTTTCCCAACAAGCCAGACAAACACAAATGAATATACAAACACCTCGCAATCATATGCAAATGAAGCCTACTCGACGTAACTACCTCCGTAACAAAGGCCACAGATACACATGGGAGTTACGTTCGTTTTCTATGTTTTCTGTAAGAATGTAGTGATGTAATACCCATCTGATGCACTCAATACAAATCTCTCTCTCTCTAAATACAAATGCCGTGGCAGTGTATCCATAAATGCTGCACAGCATGGATCTCTGGGCAAGAGAACCATTCCTACCTCACCCAGGGCTCGATCCTAACCCACCCACGTTAGCGGAATGGTTAGAAACCAGTGCTTCAGAAGTGGCCTTATTACTATGACATTGGGAAACCTCATTCCCAGTAGAAATCATATCCTATGCGGCAAAAAATGCACTGAAGAATAATTTGATAACATTTAAAATATGTTCAAACATCTGAATTCGTGCCTTTTTTCATGCATTATTGTTTATTTTACTAAGCAAAATTATTTCAGTCCAAAATTTGGTCTGGTTTCACAAAATGGGAAATCAATAATATTTAGTAACAGAAAACTTTGCAGTATGCACAGGATCTTTTTCAACCCCATTGATAAACAAGAATCATATGGTCAGCGTTTATTTATTTTTTAATTTGTCGTGCTTTACACACTTTAACTATGAAGAATGCTTCTGTCAATCGTTGTTATTTAGACATTTAGAATTACATATTTAAAATTGATTTTGCAAATAATATACTGCAAATTTACTTTTAAGATATAAGTAAATACAGTCACAGAATATAAATTATTGCATTTCATCTTAAATTCCTTCTGTCACGACAAAATCGAGTGCAGACAATAACGCAGACCTCAGCATTGCATAAATTGTTAAAATAAAACCATCCAATGAGATCGGACAGTATTAATTGCTAGTTTTTTTCAAATACCTGTGTATGCTGGGCTTTGTTCTTACCAAGTACTATTACATCCTTACATAGATACAGTTTTTTTGCATGAAAATTCATATCTATGAAATGCATGCATATGAATGTAACGTGAGCATAAGTACTTAAAATTTTAATGTTTCATATAAAAAAAAATTACTTATATTTAAGTTTTATATATAATAAATATAAACGTCTTAAATTAAAGGTTTTTATGTGCTTAAAATAAAATGCATTCATTTGAAAATCGAGAAAAGTTATATCTTTGTGTACATTTTTATCTCAAGTTATAATTGTTCACAAATAAGGCACACAAGTTTGGAACCGTGACCCTATAGAAATAAAAGATGTTCTTCCCTTTCACTATTAACCGATGAGGGACGTCACTTTGTTGGTATTTTAGGCGCTTATATACGAAATGACAGAGACGCTAAAATATGTTGCATTAAAACGAGTATAATTTAGTGAAGAAAAACCAACATAGCATTCAGTGCGGCATAAAATACCAGATTCAGAAATGTGTACTTCAGTTACAAGCACGTCACATGTCGGAGAGGGGTGGTGTTGCAGAAGAAGTGGAAGAGAGAAGAACATCACGAGAGAGATGAAAAGGAAACACAGTGAAGACTACCTTGTTTTCCGTAACGGAAATTTATAATCACTCGTAGCTACAATTTATCGGAAGCCTTTCGCTGTTTTCTCCCCTCCACATGTCAAGTCCAATCACGCCTCGCAACAAAAACTCAGTGCCCTTTACAGTTACGTATATAACACAATACAGATAAATTTTGGTGAAGACAGTTTGTCAAAAAGATTCTGATTTCGTTAAACGTGTTGCAGTAGAGGGAGGGTACGTCCCTTCCCTTATAGAGAAGACTCGTTCAAATTTCCGGAAACCGAAGCCTATCTCCACGCTAACCAATGTGATGCGTCCACCATTAGAGAATGTGGCTAATGTTCCATTTTCCAGTGACTTTTCCTTCAAAATGTCAGAAATTCTCAAAACTCTTAATTTTAAAGTGCATTCTACAGACATAACAAATTTTTTTTTTTGGATCTAAGAACTACGTTAAAGATAAAAATTCGTGGAGAATTTATCGAATCCTATGTGAGTGCGGCGCTCCGTATATTGGACAGATCCGTAGAGCCGCGCATTTCGGTTGACGGAATACAAGACCTACATTCGGAAATGTGATCTAAAGGACTCATCGATGGCTAAACACTGTTACGAAATGGCAATACATTTCAATTTACAAAAGCGAAACAAATTGACAAGCCGGATTCAATCACCAAACTTGATATTCTGGAAAATTTTCAAATTTCTATATATATCAGAATTCTTCACAACTTGTCAATAACATGGCATCCACGCCATTTCTATCAAGGGATTGGAATCAACAAACCAAAGTCAGTGAGTGTAAACCCTGTTGCTGATGTTATATACACTATCTACCAAAAAGTAATTGGACACCTGGGATAGGAAAGGAAAACGAAGTTTTTCACCTTCAATACTTGGTGGAACCTCCACGAGCGGCGATTACAGCTGCGACCCTCCAGGCCATACTCTCAACCAGGCTTTGTATGACGGCTAGCGGTATTTTCTTCCACTCGGCTTGGAGAAGTCAGTTCAGTTCCTTCACCGATTTCGGACGGTGGGGGCATCCCTTAAGTCGACGCTCCAACTCGTACCACAGGTGCCCGATAGGGTTAAGGTCCCTGCTCTGCGCAGGCCAGTCCATTCGATTAACCCCATTGTCACCATACCAAGCCATGGTGTACCTCGAAACATAACAGGTGGCATTGTCATCCTGAAAGTAACATAGGTCCACCCCGTAAAACTGACACAACGTAGGAAGCGCATGGTCATCCAAAATGGTGCAGCAGTTCTCGGCGTTAACTTTATCAGTAATTGCGAACAAGGGTCCCGTGCCATACCAGGAGAAACGCACCCATAGCATAATCTCCACCGCCGCCGAACTTCACAGTTGGCACAATACATTCCGGCAGGAGGCGTTCCCTAGGCAGACGCCAAACCCAGACCCTGCCATCCGAACGGTAGAGGGTGAAACTGGATCCGTCGATCCAGAGAACATGTTTCCATTGTTCAACGGTCCACTGTCGACGTTCTTTCACATCGTTAGCCGAGCAGCGCTATTGGACTTGGTGATCAAAGGCTTGTGGGCGGCAGCACGTCCATGATAACCGAGCAGATGGGCTTCCTTACGGATGCTATTCATCGAAAGAACACTTCCGGATGCCTGTTGAAACTCCTCGTGAATGTGGCCCATCGATTTCGTGCGGTTCTTCCGAATTTCTCTGGCCAGCAGCCGTCAGTCTCTAACTCCCAGTTTTGTGGAACTGCCGGGTCGGGGCACATTCCGACAGTTATCTCTTATCTTCCACTTGCCAATCCCGTAGGCCACTGTCGATTTTTGGTATTTCAACTGGCTGGATATGTCACGCATGGATCGGCTATTTCTGTGATACCTGACGATTACACCTTTCTCGAACTTTGTGGCATCTTGCATGCGACTGGTTGCTTTGTTGTTTCCCACACGATATTTAACGGCGGCCGCCGTGAGGTGTATTAGGACCGCAGATATCGTCGATTGCAGGGACGTCCAATTACTTGTTGGTAGATAGTGTACGATTTGAATATTTACATGCCATCAGTCCTGGTAGAAGCTGGGTTAGAGCACAGCAAAACGTAGTCGGCTTGAAGAATATAATATTTGTGTGAAACGTTGTATTATATACACTGAGTGGCCACATTATTATGGCCACCGGACAGTTTTAAGCAAATGAGCTGTGGCTACACGTTGTTGCCGCCAGAGGGCGAGAATAGTATAAAAAGGGAAAGCTTAGTGCTTGCGACAGTAGTAGAATTTTTTGGTGATGAGATGGGTAAAAAATGCGATTTGACGGACTTTCAACGTGGGATGATTGTATTAGCTCGGAGCCATGGAGCGAGTATCACCGAAACTGCCGCATTCGTGAAATGTTCCAGAGCAGCTGTTGTTAAAGTGTTTGAAGACTGAATCTTAACAGCAGCGTATTTAACAGTACTTTACTTTGTATTGAATAGACCCCCAAAAGCACAAATTTCTGAACTGCTCGGGTTACATGAAGTAGTCCAGATTTTCGTAAAATTTGTCTGAGCACAATATTTCTCTAAATTCTTCAGTGAGAAATCATTAACATCAAGGTCATCTGTCGCTGGGCCTCCTAAGCGTAAAGTTAAGAGGAGATCTCCCTCTTGTTCTTCCTCGGACGAAAAATTTGACGCTGCGTTTAGTAAACTAAAGAAGTTTCTTTTTGCAATAAGCTGAGGAACAGGGGCGTACATAGATGTTTTTTCGGGGAAATGACAGAAAATGAAATTTTTGCAAATCCATCAGGACAAGTTAAAGAAAAATAGAAGAAAAATTGTAGCGTTATTTTCTATTGTAAGTTTATGCATTGTTATTATATTAAATCATATTTTCTAATGTAACTCTTATTTTAAGAAAAAAAATGAAACATTTCAAGGGCCCCCTTGGCCCATCTTTAAATACGCCCCTGCGAAGGCAATAACCCTCGGCTATTGCCCTTTCTTGGTGTTTGTCACCACATGTAAATGCATATTCCTTGTTTATGGCTAGAAATAAAACGAAAAACCGAAATCAATGTGAAGTTGAAAATTATTTAATCGTAACTAATTTCGATACAGCGACCTGGTTTGAGAAAATATTTGTTGAAAAACAAGCACATAAATCGTCATGGGAAGCTATTTTTGTTTATTATAACGTTAGTTCATTTAAAATAAACAAATGCATAATTAAATATATATTTTGAACATGATTTTTTAACTTATTTTCGGTTATTTTACCGTGCGACATCCCTAGATATCTACGGCAAACCCAGAACCCAGTGGTTCGAGACTCAGAATTTGTGAAACACTGTTCTAGTGTATGTGACGATACTGTGCCCGTCACCATGACATCTCTTTATTCTTCATTAATTGAGCAACTCATAGGTTTGAGATTCTACAGGTTTGAGCAACTCATAGTGTACGACACCGCGCTGATTCCACCATACGCACAGCAACAATTTCCTGGCATGGATATTCGGTTTGGCAGTACTGGTGGTAGGCTGACCTGGATAAATCCACGACTTGCGCAGCTTAGGATTATCGTACAGGATCCATTTCTCATCACAGGTCAAAATCTTGTGGCGGAAATCCTTCTCCTTGAATCTATAGAGCAAGGACACAGCAATATCGTAGCGCCTAGACTTGTTCGGAACTGTGAGTTGGTGAGGCACCTAAAGGCCCTCTTTTTGAATCTGTCCAAACTTGTGCAGGCGCTTTGCAATGGCTTGCCTTGTTACTCTGAGTTCCTGGGCAAGCTCTGTCTGTGTCAGACAGGGATCCGCGTCCAACAGGTGTTCCAGTTTCTCATCGTCGACTTTCTGTGGCTGACCCGGATGTTCTGCATCATGGAGAGAGCGAACTGTCCCTACTTAAACCGATGGAACCACTTCTCACACGTACTGTAGGACACATTAGTACAACCCAAACCAGCACAGATCATTTTCTGGCTACCGCGGCGCTTTGTGTTTTGAAACGCGAAAAAGAGGCAGTGCCTCAAATGCTGCTTCTCGAAAGACATTGCTTTCACCGCCAACTTTTGTCCCTTCACTCACTACAGCTGTGAGACGTTAGGGCTTTCTGGAAAAATGTTATAGGGCGCTGCAATCAGATATTATCGCACAGAGGTATAGGCATTTGCCAACGTTCTATGATCGCTTGCGGTTAGGGGCCGATAATTAAGTTTCACACCTAATATGTTTATTCTGCAGGTTTGTTTCATGTACATTACGAGGTATGTGTTACAGTATTTTGAGAAGTGACCTTTAAAGAAAAATTATGTTTTGTCTCATCTGAAAGTGAACGCGTATCAAAAATTATAGTAAACCCACTTATTAGCAACAAAATTTCTAATTGAAATTCTTGTAATCTTCAGAAGTTTCAAGAAATAATTTCATCACATGGTTTAGTCATATTCACTGTTTTCCGCTGTAGGAAATTTATCCTTTATTTTGCCTATTGAGATACGCGCGTTTAAGGTATCTTGACAGAGATAACAGAAGCTCTTTACAGGGCATTAAGATCAGATTGTAAATTTGACATTCGAGCTGGTCAGGTACATTTCAGAAAAATCCTTTTAATTAATGAAACATGTGTACAGCATTCAAAAACTGACATTTCGGAAATGAAAAGCAACTGTGTTGCGAAATCTTAACTTGAAATCGCTGCACCTGATTCCTGTTGAGAAGCGAGAGCTAAGTATTCCACGTTCAAAGTTCAACATAAACACAAACAGCAGCACAATTCTAAAAGAAGGGGGTGATGAGTTAAAATTATTCGAGACTAAAATTATTCGAGGCTGAACCTTCATTCGTCGCTCCAAAGAACCTGTTTCCACTGTTCAACGGTCCACTGTAGACGTTCGTTGCACCACGTTAGCCGAGCAGCGTTATTAGACTTGGTGATCAAAAGCTTGTGGGCGGCAGCACGTCCATGATAACCAAGCAGATGGGCTTCCTTACGGATGGTATTCATCGAAGGAACACTCCCGGATGCCAGTTGAAAGCTCCTCACGGATGTGGTCCATCGATTTGGTGCGGTTCTCCCGAATTTCTCTGGCCAGCACCCGTCGGTCTCTAACTCCCAGTTTTGAGGGTCTGCCGAGTCGGGGCACATTCCGACAGTCACCTCTCATCTTTCACTTGCCAATCACGTAGGCCACCGTCGATTTGGGTACTTCAATTCGCTGGATATGTCAAGTGTGAATCGCCCATTTCTGTGATACCCGACGATTACACCTTTCTCGAAATCAGAGAGCTCCGAACTGCGTGGCATCTTGCATGCGACTGGTTTCGTTGTTGTTTCCCACATGATATTTAACGGCGGCGGCCGTGACGTGTACCTGGACCGCAGGTATCGTTGAATGCAGAGGTGTCCACTTATTTGTTTGTAGATAGTGTATTTTTCCCATGGTGTGTCTTCCCTTGGAGTCTTCGCTCTGTACATTTCTTTAGTTTCAATTTCATTATTAGGTAACTAGTAGATGTATTTTCCCTTGTATAATAAAGACAAAATTTCAGGATAATAGCTGAAAGTGCTGCATCTATTAAGTGGTTGCTATTTTTGGTAATGCTATATAATATGTTAATCGTTGTCGGAATGGTAAAGAAGACTTGGCTAAGGAAGTTTTATGGTGGAACAACAAGGAATAACAGCATTTTTAGTGATATCCTAATTCACCAGCCTTGCAAAATATAGTTTGTAATTTTGATTTTGCTGAGAATAATGATAGGCAGCCGAAAACTGCTGTACTTGAGCTTGCTGTAAAAATTCAAAAATCTTATATCTCTATTTAAATTCTACATCTACATCGCATACTAAAATTTTTAGTTATTGAAATATTTGTGTGTCTGTGTGTGTGTGTGTGCGTGCGCCATCTCAAGGCTGGTTAGTGCTGGCCAGTTCCATCACGGATTAATGAAACGTACAAAGGATACCTATCTGTAAGTACTATAAATATTATTACTTTCGCATGCATCTAGCAGAACTGTGCCTAAGCAAAGCGGACCGCCATTTCAGGAGCGCAGATCTGAACTTGTGAACTGCTATTGCATTTATTGGGGCGCGTTCTCGCCCTCTTCGCTTCCAGAACTAGATGAGCGGTGTAAATAATTTGTAGATGATTTGTAAATAGTTGTAAATAATTAAACGTGCCTGTGTTGTCCTAAGTCCTGAACTTGTGAGTGCTAGTCCCTTGATTTTTCTCAGGGTCCCAAGGCTCGGAGGAATCCCTTCGACCTGTTCTTGACTTTTTTAAAGGGGGTGCGTATCAAAGGGTCACCAAAATAAAGGGCCCACGTAAAAATATCATTTCTTGTGGAATAGGCAAATAACATTATAAATAACAAGCACAGGTGTGTAACCTTCTAATCACTTCACACAACTTTTTTCTTTGAAAATAAAAAAGTCTAGAAGAACGGAAGACGAAGACACAATGAAGTATAATATTTGCAAATATGCATACATTTAATAATTCTACAAGATTTCTGCTTTGATCTCTCGCAGCAAAAAGCAAATCCTTTTCATGTAAGGCGTGTAAAGAGATATTTTTCTTATTTTGTAGAATACTAGGTTATACGAATGGTTTTAAATTAATTAATAAATTCATATACTCAAATCAAATGTGATCATTGCTATATGTCGCGCTCAATACAAATGGCGATATGACTGTGATATTAAATCAAATACAAGTATTCATTTTTATTCTATCCTTGGCACATAAATGTTCGCTGAAAAGGTCAGATATGCACACGTTGAGGGATCGCGTTTGAAATCAATAAGCAGGATCTTTGTCTTGAATGTGTAGGTAAATTAAAGCCATAACACATAAGGGCATGGAACTAACTGATCATTTTACATGTTCAAATATATAAAAAAATATTATGTTTTCCAGAGGTTTATGTTTTTCGAAGTGCAGCAGTGCCGAAAAAATAAATTCTGAAATTTGTGAACAAAAAGCTGCTCATCTCCCTGTGGGTACCTTGTCTTATAAAATTTGACTCCAGATTTCGGCTGTAACCTGTTACCTATGTACATGAACCAAGAGGTTGAAGCTAATGAGAAAATGTTTTGCAGCAGGGTGATATGCTCTCCATGCTAGGATTTCAGAACACCTGTGGAAAATAAATTGCACTCATGTTCGAAAGATTCATAGCAATTAAATTTCGCAGTATCCTCAACTCTCCAGATTCCAGTGTTCCTCTTCATGGTATAGATATCATTGTCCTTCGGAAAATTTAAAAACTGGAGATTCTTATTTCCAGCAAGTATCTAATTCCACAGAAAGTTGAGCGAGACGTTCTTTTTGATTTACCCGGAAGAGGAGCTTTCGAAAGTTGACACGTCGTTGACTTTGTACATTTTCTATGGCGCACATGGGACATTACTGATGCACCTGTAACGTATGTCATTTCGAAATGTCTCCTGAGAGATTTGGTTTCTATTTGAATAGCTTTCTGCGTATGCAGAGGGCTGGAAAATATCAGAAATATAATATGTTCTAATGTACAACTTAATTCCGTTACTTTTTCATTGGCACCATATACAACAGTTGCATCTGCAACGAATCACTTCAGAGAAATTTAGTTTGTGAAGCAATGACGTTGTTATGAAAACATCGCGGTGGGACTGGATGAAGACGATGGGACGTAAATGTCGCTTTTCTTATTAACTGAGGTTAGAGCATCTTCGTAATAATTTCTTCTACTCACTGGGATGTGACTGTCTGCTTTCCCTAGTATAGACGATTATATTTCAGTAGTCGGGTAAAATAGAAGTAACGAATAAATAGCAATTTAGTTTTTACTTCTCTCAGAATAACGCAATTGAAAAGTAACTTTAAAATTCGGACTGCCATGTAAAAATGGAGAGGGAACTATTTATTATATTTAATATCTCATTTATCATAAACCAGGAAACATGCAGTTATTTTGAAAACAATATTCAATTTAGTTTATACCATTTTTCAGGTAAACGGATCATTACTTACAGCTTGTCTTTTATCTCAGTAAAACTAATTTTTTTCCTTCAAAGTATCCTACAGGTTAAATTTCAGTGTTGAAATATTATTGACAATGATTTTTATTTCAAACGAGATGATGCATTTAAAACACACTTTACGTGAGTATCACTAACCCGTTTCATGACATTCCAGATCTCGTTCATGAGAGATATTTTCTATTGCTGATGAATCATAGGGGCCTAGGCATATGAGTCAATCGTTAACGACATCCGCTGGTCGTCTCAATAAAGTCTTTTGTGTGCCTCAATCACATTACATTTTTTTCTACTGCCATTTCTTCCTGAATCTGGGGTAGCAAGGTCTCCTCGAAGTTCCATTACCTTTCTTATCTGCCACTTGTGCGAAATAATATTCATAGTTCACTCTTCATAATTTTCTATTTTGTATGAGGAAACTATGCCAAAGTATTCTCCACCGTACTAAAATAGCGCTTTGTTTCATTTTACTCATTTAAAACACGTCTTCGTTTTCCACCTGATCAAGATAAGTGTTGCTGCGAACTCCCTCTATGTTAGGCATGGCCGAAGCAAAAAAACGACTCCTCTGGCTTTTGTGCAGTATTCAGATTTTACACCAATTCAACAAACGAGAAAAATACTCTTTTTATACAGAGGCACTCGGCATTTCTTTGCGAACATGTCTCACCTATGGAATTGCGATTTCCAAATGTGAATTCACTCGAATTAAAACACATGAGAATTTGTCGTTTTCCCACAATATATAGGGAAATCGTCTTGTATTAGATTTCGTTTAATTTATTAAAAGCTCGCATGCAATGCAGCCTTATTGTCGACGATACAAGCTGTAACGTGAATACTGCTCTGTCTTAATTTGATCAGTGAAAAGGGATTTCAATCCATAACTTTTATGAAGAAATTTGATGACACTAGACTTAAGCGCTTAAATGGTTCGTACATACTTCAAAATTAAAACCGAGCCATCCCCTTAACACTGGAATCGTTTGCCTCATGTTAACAACTAAAGTATTATTAGAAAGCCCTTAAAGGGAATTATCAGGTGATATGAAGAAACATGCTAATTAAACTAATTAACATTCTCATAAATTCGATATAAGATGATCCACGAAATTCCCCCCCAGGGGCAATTAGTTATTCGCGAGGCTACAGGAGGTAATATAATTAGTTGAGAAAATAAATTCATCCAAATAATTCGGGATTATTTATGCAAGTAATTAACAAGTGATTAGGCACGATTGTATGAACTTATTTGGGGTTCCTAATTATTGGAATTGAGGAAAATTAAAGGGCTTGAACATTAAGGGAAATAAGTATCTTAGAGGAATTCATCTCCTTGCAAAGGTCAGCGTGGCTATGTAAGACTCGGGTTCGGACCCGACGCAGGCCAGTGGAAAGAATTCTGCACAGAGATTTTTGTAAACGCGTGATAGCTGTGGAGAACTTATTGCCAGAGCGGGTTGTTAATGCATCGAACTTAAAAACAGGTGGAAATAGTTGAAAGTGCCAGAAGTGGGGAAAGGGAAAAGGAAGTGGTTTAATTCGTTTCTCGGCGTCAGGTCCAGACAGAAAAAAAGACGATTAACAAAAGCTCAGCGCGTCAAGCCACTGACAAATCGCCGAAAAAAATATTTCAGGGCCGAAATGGTGTCTCATCGCTATTCTTGCGCGGGGGCACTGAGAAGTGCTTGTTGTCAATACAGAGGTGTCATGAGACAAATGCCAGGGCACGTAGCAACAGATATGAGAAATTGGTAAGTGAGGAGACCGTTAAAAGCAGGCAGTCTGGCCCCGACTTCCTGTACAGAAAGTAATACCCCAACTTGTTGAAGTTAAGGTACGGCAAGGAATTTCACTGTGCCTGCGAAGATGGGGATTTCTACTCGGTAGGTGCTGTCAGTTCAGCTAGGTAGTAAGGCTATTGGAGACGGTACCACAACGTCCAAGCATCGGTACTACAACGTAAAGCTAGGAGCAGAGTTGACAGCCATCTACTGCAAAAAAAAGGAAGTGAACCGTTTCACTAAAGCCAGGAATCGTCTTTCCTGCAGGCGAAGAAAGGATTCGAGCAAAGGTCAAAAACACCACCCTCTGCTCCGAAAGAAACTCTTTATCCCACGGCACCGTCCGATGGAGCACAAGATGAATTAAAATCGCGGCAGGCGCAAGTGACCCCCTCCCCATTGGCCATAAGGAAGGTGTTTGGCACGCGTGTGTATGTGTGTGTGTTTCGTACCTCCTGTGATGCTACAGGCGTGCAAATAAAAAATACCAGTGCCTTACTGCAACGGCTATCGGATATGTGACACCTCTAAACTACTTTGTCTTTATTAACTTGAAGATCCATTTGTTTTGAGGTGAACTTCAACGTCACGGCCCGAGTTATGAAAGTCTGAACTTTCCCTTACTTGTGAACTGAATTTGTGACGATAGAGTTTTTCCAGTTTATGTGCTATTGGATACGGCTACATGCACTGGCCATAACGATGTTCCGATCTGGAAGTTAAATTGAAGGACAGAAGGTTTGATCCCAGAGACTTAAACTTGTCAGCACCTTTTAGTTGCCGTTCACAAGAAGTAGTGTTCCTCAGAATTTAGGTTAAATAAATGTTTTTATGCACCTGAGGAACCTGAATGCTCTCGGTTCTTTGGCTGTGGTACCTGAATACCTGTGTTCGAGGTCATCCGCATTCGCGTACGCTTAGCCTTACCAGCTTCCAAGTATTAGAGAATATCACACGCTAAGAATTAAACCTAACCTCTTGGTCCGTCTTATCAGCATATATACGTTCTGCTACACAGCATCAATTCAGCAGCTGACCGGAAATGGGGTCATGTATCACAAATTAGCCGTAACTCCTGCTGCTTGCAGAGTGTGGAGATCACTTTGTAGAGTGGATCATCTGAAATTTCCATGTGTAGGGATTATCTGGAATTGGCGCCAAACCTTCCGAACGACATTACGCTATGGGGTTTTTCATGAAAACGTAAGAATATATTGGCACCCATTTCGGCGTTATCTTACTTTGTTTACTGTTATAACTGTGTATTCGTTTCGTTCACAAATAATATCGATTTGTAAAAGGAAACGTGAAGTTGAGTAGAAATATTTTACAAATGAGAATTTGGGATTTTAAAAAAATCATTAATATGTCGGACATTGCCTCAACTTCTGCGTTCGGTGCAACCAATGTCATGGTTTGCTTTAAAAAAACTAAATTTATTATTAGTATCAAGTACGGTTTTTACTAAATAAACCAGTCAAACTCGGAAAGAGGTATCCCACGTGAAGTGTCAATCGTACGTAAAATCTGACATCAAATATGGATCCATTTTAAATATGCGTGATTCATCTTTTTCCATTCAGTGTAATTTAGCTCCAACATTTTGTTTAGATAAAAACCATTAAATAATGACTATTACAAAACTACTGACTTATCAACCACTACTAACTTTTAAGATCAATTGAATTCTTTTGGGTGGCAAATTTGAGAGCGTAACGAATAGAAACCTACGAATCATTTACAGTTTACAAAACATATAGTCTGGCATTTGTAGATATTATGAGATAACAATTACAGCAGCCCAAATGAAAAAATCATTATCAAGAAGTAAAGCCATTTTCCCTAGTTCATTACGAAGTCCTGATCAAACGTTCCGAGATTAGGCCAATGTACAACAAAGTACTTACGTTACTTAAGTCTGGCTACGCTGATCTCCATCAAAATGAGTCTCTTTGGGCAGCGATACGCGGCTGCAGATTTTTGCCACTCTTGTAACGCTCACTGGAAGTCATATTCGCGAATCGTGCCAAGCACCATCCGGGATTCGAGCTGGATCTCGTCCATGGTTTCAATACGGCGAGTTTTTGAGCTTCAGCTTCATCTTCGGGAACAGAAGGAAATCTCCAGGGGGACAAATCCGTCCGAGTAGGTGGGTGGGGGGGGGGGGGGTAAGGAAGCGTAGTCATGCTTTTGCGGTTTGCAAAACTGGCATGTTGCTAACGATCTGTGAGCTGCTGCATTGTCGTGATGAAACAGGTAATGGACACTGCGCCACATTCCAGGTTCGTTACGACGAATGTCCTTCCTAAGACGCCGCAGAACTTCCGCAGTAGAAAAGGGCGGTGACTGTCTGTTTCCGGGGAAAGAATTCACAGTGCACAACCACACGAATGTCCACATTTCCAGGGGTTTAGCTCGTTAACGGGCGCCCTGACCTCTCGTCGTCTTCCTGTTATTCTGACGCTCTTGAAGCGCGAGTGCCACTCAAAACACTTCGCATGACTCATTAGCTTCATTGCCAAGAGGTCGGTGGGAAGCTCAGGAAATGAAGTTTCTGTAGATAAATCGGAAATGAATATTCAGGTGATACTCAAGACTAATATCCAGGCAAGGAAGAACAGAAGACTGGAATTGCTTTCAGAAAATGATGTGTTTAAATTCCAAGTTGGGAACTGAGGAAAAAACTTTTTAAGACCGGTGTCCAATCTACTCAGTAACAAGTCGGCAACAGGAGAAAAAGCATCAACCAAGTATAATGTTCAACCTAAGACTGGAACTCGCGAAAAAGCAGCATACAAGGCTAGTGATCAACCTAACTCGGGACCAGGTTGAAAAAAATATCAGAAAAATGCTGCGAAATTGTACCATCGAGAGTACGAAACACTTCAATGCCAAATATAGAGCACAGACGAATCGTGTAAATGAAGATCTGAATGCGGATTTAAGGAAATATAAAGATAAAGATAATTATACCAGAAAGGGAATTTTCAAAAGAGTGTGGATAATAAACAAAAAGGCAGAAATAATAAGAGATAAACAAATCCAGGATCTGGTCATAAATAAAGGAATTCACAAAAATAATGTTGTTTTTAATTCT